>JAACJT020000110.1:713288-737690 GCA_009936485.2 Gymnarchus niloticus | reverse complement strand
CACTCACTCACTCACTCACTCACTCACTCACTCACTCACTCACTCACTCACTCACTCACTCACTCACTCACTCACTCTAACTGTGGACAATTTAGCCAAGCCGATTAGCCTACAATGAATGTCTTTGGACTGCAGGAGGAAACCTGCAAAGCACGACAAGAACATGCAAACTCCACGCACACAGAGCCAGGATATGAACTCTCATCCCTGGGTGCTTGCATTTGAGAGCGCTAACCACCGAGCCATCATACCCCCCAAATAACAGCCAATCAAATTCAAGTATTCAAATACATACCTATGGCCATTACTCCACCACTGAAGCACAGAAGTCAATAAGGCAATTCTTAAAGACAAGTCCTATCAAGCTTTGTTACAGTCCATCATTTGCAGTAGTCAACAGTGAAAGCTATTCTTAAACTTGTCTTTTCTAGTGGCTCCAACCCTTGTCACGAAAGACTTTTTCAACCATTCCCTTACTGCCAGGCAACTTGCACACCTTAAAAATGCACCAATGCTTGACAAAAAAAAACATAAAAACTGGAGAATGCGTCCATCATCATGTCAGCAAATGGCTTCCAGTTCTCACTGAAATAACAGAGTAATTCGCCCCCATATTTACTGTTGAAAAGGAATATATACCCACTACCCTAACCTGTATGTTCCCCTTTCATGATTTTGTACTGATGCTGGACATACAACAAAGATGCATTCATTATTACAACAGATGGGAGCCTAATCTTTATTTTAACTGTCACATGTGCATTGCACAAAAAGTAGATAAACCAGAATACACTAAATTCAAAAGTATGTCTCATGCTTGTTTGCTTTATACATCTCTTTTCTCCCTCCATTCATTAAAATACAAGAGTGCTCCTGAAAACTCCAGTGCAACACACAATAAACAGTGCTTTGTAAAGCAATGCATTCAATATATTGGCATACCAGAGTCTAACCTTGATTGCCATGGCAACTACCAATAAGGGAAAAAGAACTCCGCTCACGTGTGTGTGGATTTGACTCTCAGAAACTAATGAAGATGTGTGGCTGGGGGGCATGAAGGGCAAGAACAGTCAAACAAGGGCACGAGAAAAGAAGCAAGACTGAGGTGAACTCAATGACTACTGCACCTATGATCTTTTCCAGATGACTGTCCAATCAATAGATAAACATCTTGAGCAGCTCAATAAGAGCCCAGAGACCCAGGCGATGGCAGAGACTGGCTGTGTAATTAACCTCACTGGAGCAGGAGGGCCAGCTGTTTTCCTCATTCATTCCATCGACATTTCTCAGAGATGGCGGTAAATACAAGGCGCGGATTGGGAAGGACCACAGGACATTCAGCGCTAGGAATGAAGGGAATTACACCCTCAGCCAGGTGAGTAGGCAATCACTAAACACAGAGAGGCATTCAAGGTAAATTCTTAATGTTTTTGCCTTGTTTAAGGCAAAATAAATAAATAAATAAATAAATAAATCTCAAAGCCAAACTGTATATACATATTCCTTCATGTGTGTCAGATTTGTCAGATGAGAGTTAAGATTCAATCAAACCTTTAATCTTACCTTGAATCTTACCTCAAACCAAGAACTGCATACTAAGAGGGTTCTCCTCTGACACGTTTTGGGAAGCCTTGCTTTAGGTTTTGGCTTCATAAATTTTTGATGAGGAAGGCATGACCCTAGGGGCACAACCTGTCCTCCACAATCCTGAGAGGCTTTTCGTTCTGGGTGCTTGCATTCGTCTGCCTCAACTATATTGCATGGAAAGGAAAAAAAAACGCATACAGCATTGCCATGGACGGCTTGCCTGGATCAGATGTTTCAGCATCTCCTTTGCCTATTCTGTAATGCTTCAGAGGCGGCAGGGACCCACATATTACACTCTTTTCCTCTTCTCCTGACTGTCGATCAGACTGATATATATGGGTGTGTGACAGAATGAAGTATCAGAAGAGAAAAGGTGCTGGGAGATGGGAGAGGACCAAAGAGAAACTAAAAACTGAGACTTATCCTACGACAGGCTCATTCAAGACAGTTCTGGGAAGAACACAGAAGTAAGCCAGTGAGATTTTCATGAGGACTTCTCCAGGAGGTAGTTAACATTCTTAGCTCCGTAATTTCCTGTCCTCTTTAACTCATAAATGTTAATTGACCATTTATGATGCATTTTTTCACCCAATGCTTAGAAAATACCATCAGTCCTCTAACTGGCCTATTACAGCTCACGCAGATACCATCGAGCTGGAAGAAAGCTAGGGCTGAACAATGTGATAAATTACACACTACTTCAAGTCATGTTACAAAGTTAAGTTTACAAAGGAACTCTCTTAAGTGCTATAGGTTCTGAAAACACAGGATCATCTGTGCTAAATGCGACACTTTCAACAGGGAACGATGACATACACTAACATAAGCTTTTCAAAAGCTACACTGAGAGGCAAAAAATAGACACACTAACAGAGAGGATCAGATGTGATTCATTTTTATTCACTTTCATTGCATAAAGTCTGAAATCAAGTTTTCCTGAATACCACTTTTCCTAAATACCACTTTTATGACTGTCATAAACACCCGTTACATGACAATCTTACAGTAGGAGAATTCGGCACACCTGTTAAACTGCATTCTATCCTAGTGCAACTCAAGAAACAACGTCTATAGAAAATACAAAGAAAAATATTCCGTATACCTTAGGTGATGGATGAGATTATTGTATCCTTTCAAAAACTGCTTAATTTCTGTGAGAATCACAGGATACGACAATCCTGTCCACAGCAGATACAAAACATAAATTTCTGTTGCATGTCTACTGAAATATTTTCAAAATAAATCATATTAATGATAATAATAGAATTTACATGAATACAGTTTTGCATGACTATTAAAATAATACTAATACTATTATTATCATTATAATCATCATAAATGAGAAGTAGAAGCATTCCAAAGACAGGAATAATTGGCATTAGCAAATGTGCAACACTAATTTGTTAGACAGTTTCCTGTCATTATACTACAAAAAACCAGTCTAACTGTAAACTTTTGGTGTAAATTTGCAGCAAACGTGGCACACAGTAAAACAGCTCTGGTATACTGTATTCGGAACCCCTTCATTAAATATTGATCAGCTGCCGTGTATGTAGTTATGTGGGGCCAATTGAGTCTCACGCCTAATTTGTTGAGACCTTTTAAGTGCAATTAAAAAGGAAACCAAATTCCTGAGCAGGCACATGCATCTCAGCTTAAAAAAGGCGAAGACGCACTCACAACCAGAATGAAGAGCCACAGAGCAATGGAGAAAAGCAGGACTTGGAGGAGAATGAAACCAAAACCCATCTATTAGATTAATCTCTGGGTCCTACACCACTGTCAAGCTGATATATCTATACTATTTGGCCATCAAACAAGATTGTTAGGTGGACCCCATCCATTAAAAGCAATGAATGTCTACAAGAATTACTATTGTTAGGAAACAATCAGAACTTTAGGTCAATTTTATGTCTACAGTCATAGACATATGTCAAAGTATTAGCTCAAATATATGCTCAACACAAGACCAAACATACTTCACAAAATAAGATAAATACAAAAATAAAATTTAATCCACACTGGTATCTTTCTAAAGATGCATCGTCTTTTAAAATTTAATTTATAGACAGATCAAGAAGCCTAAAGTACACACAGAAAGTGTAAGACTTCCTAAAATTCTACTGACAAACAATAAACAAAATCACAGCTAGTTATATTTAAAGATCACCGACTCTGAAAACCCAGCAAATAACTACAATATCACTCCAGACAGCCCAGTTTCTTCTGCGGTCAACCGACAGACAAGCTTTGTTAATTAAAAACTGCAGGTGAGTCCATCAACATGTCAGCAAATAGCTTTAAATTCCCACTGCAAAGGCAACATATAATTTGCCCCCAAATGCCTTGTTAAAATGAAATACATATCAAACCCATTAACCTGTATGTTCCCCTTTCAAGATTCAGTACTGATGCTGAATACGCAATCATTTACCTTAACAAAGAATGCATAATCATATTCAAATGGAAATGCCATATAAGCAAGTTGTATACATATCTTCTTGCCTCCGTTCATTTAAATATGGGCTGTGTGTCTTATACCTCCAATGCAACATACAATAAACAGTGATTTGTGAAGCATTAAACATAACTGCATAATAGAGTCCAACAGTAGTCACTATGGCAACTGCAAATAAGGGAAAACAGAACTCCCAGTCTGTGTAGGAATGGGGGGAAGGGTGTGATACCGATTATTATCTATGAAAATGGGGTGGGGTAAGCATATGTACCCACAGAACAGAAAAAAGAAGCAAGACGTGACATAAAATCACCGAGGCAAACCCCATATTTACCACAACAACCATGGTTTACTGAGGACTGCCTACTTGATAGATAAATACCTTGAGCAGCTCAATAACAAGAATCCATAGACCCTAACAATGATGACTCTTCTGTGTTAACCTCACTAGACTTGAAGAGTTAGTCATTCTCCTCTTTCCATCATCATTTCTGGCTGTAGAATCAAAGAATGGACTGGTAATGGGTTCAGCATGGCATGGGACTTCCACTTCAGCTCAGAGTGTTACTGCAGGAAATTAACTGAGAAATCACTGAGGAGAGAATCATTCAGGGCGGTAACTTAAGAATATTGCTTGGACCCCACCATCTAATGGAAGGCATTTCCTAGACCACTATGGAACCAACATGAGCCCTTCCTTAGAGGGCTTACTGGGGGCCACAGAGCTCCCTGGGCTGTCATCACTGATGCTAGTGTCCATTCGTCATTAAATGGAGCGAAGGACGACGTGTCAGGCAGTTTTGCAGTTGCCTGCCGCTTTGAAGTACACTATCAGGACTCCTAGCACTGCAAAACTGATGATGGCAGTCATGTGACTACTCGACCCATGAGTGAATCGTACCCCACCCTAAAACAGGCTCGATATGGATAATCATTACCCTACTCATTCCATCTTGACTCTCGTCATTCCAATCTACGTACAATCACTCACCCCCCCCGGCTTTTTCCTTGCTGCCGTTTCCACACTGCACCAGACAGACACACCATTGCTAATCTTTCAGATTAAGTGTGCAGAATTCCTAGAGGGTGCTGATAGTGTAGTCCACCAAGTTAAGTGGTGTAAATGGTGGAATGAGGTGTTTGCACAGCCTCTGCATACATTCTGACCCTTTGGCCTGCAGGTCCAACCTGCTGTTTGTCAACTGCTTCATCATCTGCTCTTGCAGCTCCAACAGCACAGGCTGTGGTGCAGAGAAAGGAACAGGATTTGTGAGACCTCACACAGGCAAGGATTCCAGAAAGTACCCTGACCAAACATACGTGTATGCTCAATCAGCCATGACACGATTGAGATACCCAGTTCAGATACCTGTTTGCCAAAGTAGCGGAGGCAGTAACACTTCCAGTAATGAGAAAATACATCGCATACAAGTCATGAAGGAAATGAAGTTTCAAAACCCCAGATGGAGGTGATTATCAGGCACACAATGACCAACAAAGTTCAGTCCAATTCCTATTAGTCAGTTCACAGCCTCCCCCAGGATTAAACTAATAACTGCCAACAAGACAATCCCTCCCAACATGAAGAGTGTTATTGTCAGATTCACAACACAAGTAAGATAACGCCAAATCTGCCTACACTACACTGTAAATTAGCTACCACACAACGCAATCAAATGTGGTTACTTTGGTCAGTATAGTTTAGCTGATTTTATTCTCACATTTTTCAATAATCCATTTATCACGCATTCCTGCTAAATTATTCCTCAAGCATATCTGTACAATTCCTATCCCAGTTCATTTTTTTCCTTTTATAAATCAATTGCAATGGGTACCTTTAAATCAATTGGATTAGTTGAACAAGTCCAAATCTGAAATGATAGACAGTCAATCTCCAGAGTCACAGTCACTGAAAGGCAGCCTCCAGTCGGCCAGAGGTGTCTACAAATGAGGTCACTGACCATAGAGGCATGTGCCTAAAGCCAAGACAAATAAAACAGTCCAGATATAAGAAGTTAATACATACAAATATTTTTTAGAATGTCAGACATATTGCTGTGCCTTATGCTCATCTTCACGCCTCACTCTCTAGTCTGTTAGTGGGCTCCGATTAGCAGGAGACCTGATGATTTTCCGTTTGTTTGCCTGTTTTGGGGGAACTGCGAGAAAACAATGGCTGGACGAGCAAGAGGCCACACTCTCCTGGCAGATGGAGGCAGACCCAGAATCCCCCATCCTTCACAGTGCTGCCTGGCATTTCTTCAACCCTTCTCCACACTCTACTTGATCACAATGTTCATCCTGCCATTATTACTTCTACTTCCTTGGTACAATTTATTAAAGCTGATAGTATCCAGTGCATGTGGTGTGATTTATTAGAAGAGGCTTTCAGCATTACCATCATAGCAGTCTGACTGTATCCCATTCCCGCCATCCGGTTTTAGGCTTCAGGGGGGTTCATCTTTCATTTTTTTTCTCTTTTTTTTGAGGACGGTGGACACTAGTTCTAGAGGAAGATGTTCTGTACCTGACCATTCACTCCAGTCAAATAAAAACACCCACTGACAATGCATCCACAAGTACCAACATTGGAATTTTAGGTTTTTGGTTTTTTGAATTCTTTGAAGAGACCAAAAGTGAGGAGGACTGTGTGTCGGCATGCAGATAAGCAGCATAGAAGGAGTGCAGCCTTATCCCTCGTCTGAGGGCATTTTTCTGTCATTTACAAAATGTCAAAGAAATTCTCCGGACAACTTTTGTGCCCTGGCACAAAGCAGGCAAGGGGAGGGGGGAACAGCAATCTCCTCTAATAACTCATTAAAAGTGGTTGAGAGCCTGCAGGGAGAGGTGGGAGCAGCACCTTGGTTTGACAAGCCAGGAGCCATTAGCCATGCTTTGCTTCACTTGCTTAAGATTGTGCATGTCTGATTGGTCAAATGGATTTCGAGGCAAATACTGCAGGTGAACCTACCAGCTGGAATATATTCCTGATTAAACATTCCACAAAGGTATATGCCAACATATGACAGTACAAAATAGGCGGGCATAAAACCCTATTTTCTCATCTCCTGCATCTCTGGCAAAGAATAAATTGGAATGAAAATTAGAGAGCCCTCCAAAAAACAGTCTTTGGAAGTTGCCCGCTGTTCAGAAGAAGAGGACCTTCTCACTGCACAGAAAAACCCTTTCAAAGTGACAGGTAAACATTTGAAATTTCATTTACAGACCTCCGTCCAGAACTTAAACAGCTTTTCTTGAGGGGGCACTCGTGGCAGGCTTTGCCTGAGCAGGGGACGCTGGTTTCCATTAGAAGAAGGCCACAGCGCATCAGTGGTTCCATCATGGCCCAATTGAAATCTAACAGATCTCTTTACGAAGTTGAGCGCACAATGTCCTGATTCATCCACGGTGCACCACTCTGAAGCCTCACAGGCTCTTATTCTGCTACAGTCCCTTTCTCCACTTCTGCTGGGCCCTGTGCTCACAATTCAGCCAATTCCCATGAGAGGATAAGGGACTGAGCTGTACCAAGGACTTAGGTGGTTGTCATTTCCAGGACAAACAAAAACGGTATGCTTTGTATTTTTCCCAGAAAAAACCTCGGAAAGACATATTTCAGCCTTTAGATTGTTTTAGGTGAAGTCTGGATCCAAATCCATATTAAAGCCACGTGAAGCTGCCTTGTGAAAATCTCTGTAAAGCATTAACTCGGTATCTTTCCAGAAGAGGGGCCGAACGCCTTCACGCTACTTGTAGTCTTACCCATAATCCAACACAGTCCATTTTTTAAGACACCAAGAAGCCATGTTGGCATCATCCCACAGAACAGGCAACCCAGCCAAAAGCAAAGGGGAAAGAGTAAACTAATCAGCCTTCCACGGTGGGACCAGTGATATATTCACTCTCCCAAAGACTGACAACAATACATTTACATCAAGTAAATCAAGCTTAGTGAATGAAAAACTGCACTACAAAGACTGAACACAAAAGGACATGGTGAAAAACAAAAAAGCAAAAATCTGAAGATGCTACAACTTTTCTTTTTACAAACACAAAATCAACTGCAACTATACAAATCCATTTGACCATAGTCAAAAGTGCTGTGGGAATTATTCAGATTTAAGGCATAGTATGTCATATAGTGCTACCTTATATTTAGGTTACATAGCAGCTGGTGTTGTATCATTCTGCCTGCCTGGACACTTAGGGACAAAATGGAAGAGTGACAATGTAACTGCTCGGCATACAAATGTGTGCATGTTTGTATCCTGCTGTTTAGTCCTGTTTACAGTCTTCCAGAAACAAAAATTAGTCTTGGAAAAACTGGAGGTTACATAACAACTAATATGCATTTGATGTATTTTAGCAATTAGTGAAATGAGAGTGAGATTAGTGCCATTTACCTAAGCGTGTAAAGTTTGTGTATTCAAGTCTGTGGGTGGTAGCTAAAAATCAATGTTTAGTTGTAGGGAATCATACTGGCAGACTGAGTAATATTTGCAGTGGCCTGAATGCCAATGCAGAATCCATTTAAGAGCCCTCCAGCAGCACTTGGTACCCGGATTCATCCTGGGTCTGCATCATGTACAGCACACCCGGAATTTCATCTAAATGGCAAGCACTCACCTGCCCAGCATCATGATTTGCCCTACAGTGATAGATGCACTTGTTTCTGTTCTTTCCTGACAGAAATGTGTAACTGAATTGTGTAATATACACAGAGTTCTCCCATGTAACGAGTCACAAAAAGTGGGAGAATTTGATAACTTCTGTATCCAAGGCCACACCTGTGCAGATTCCTATGTGAGGTTACCCCATGTGTACGCATCCATGTGTGAGGCGGAGGACAGCACCGACCAGGAAATCACCTGAAAAGCATCACTCTTATGCAGACATACCTGAGTGCGAAGAATCTCCCCCTTGGTCAGTTGCATGTCTCCAGTGAGCTCTTTGACAACGATGCCCAGTGGCTCCAGACGTTTGCTGAAGTAATTAGTCATTTCAGCAGCCAAGGCCTTCATTGGGGCCACATAGACGATCTTCGGAGGGAGAAAGGACACAGGCATAATAAATGGATAAACACCAATGTATCATTTGTTCCCAGGCAACCTGTTTAAACCACAATTTACCAAGAAGCTGGCCACTTAGAATGTAAAACTTTAATTGTGATGTATGGAAAGGTGTCATCCTAGATATGGGAGGTAGCAGAAGTATAGGGAATATCCATGATGTTCCACCAGGGCCCTGCCTGTCATGCCACATGGAGAGGTGAGGATAAAAGGCAATGGTAAGAGGGGCCTGTACCTTGAATTCCTCTTTGCGAATGATACCCTCCGGCTGCAGGTGCTGTCTGATCTCATGTAGCACTGTGAGCATGGCAATGTTAGTCTTGCCGGCGCCAGTGGGGGCACAGACCAACAGGTTCTCATTGGTGTTATATGCCGTCTCAAACACGATGGACTGGATCCGGTTAAGACGCTTCATCCCCTTAAACACCAGCTGCCCAATCTATTGTGGACAAGGCAGGAAGGGAAAGACTGAGAATTATCAAGAGAACATCTCACATTATACTGGTAATTTAGCAAACAGGCAATATTAAGAATTAAACAATAGAAAAGGACATCAACAATAATCAGTACATTCTTAGGCTGTCAGCAATAAGCAGATATACATCCATCTCCTATAACATGTTAGCTAGAACAGTCGAGTCAAGCTGACTTTGTCATACCATCCAAATACAAGTATCCAATGGCAGGAGATAACATTCTCCAGAACCACAGGGCAACATACAATGTGACAGAAGGACTAAAGAAGGGGTTCACACTAATTTCAAGGTGAAAAACACTGGGCACAGTATGAGAATGGGGGGTTGGACTGCAGGCTCTACGAACATAGTGCGAAAGTACTCAATGAATATTAATAGTGTGGCAGCAGAGAAGAGAATAAACGAACAATGATTAGAGAATAGCTAAAGTCCCAGTGTGAGTGAGGTATTGGTATTACAGGCTCTGTAGGTGGTAAGCGGGCAGCCAGGTGTTGAGTATTCTCACAGCTTTGGGGAAGAAGCTGTGGCTGAACGTGGCAGAACTGGCTCAGGTGCTCCAGTACCTTCTGCTAGATGGGAGCAGAACAATACAGATGCACAAACAGCCTCGGTGAGTCTCACCAACACTTAAGCATTGCTGTCTGCACAGTAGGTGATCAGTCTATCCAGCTGAGTGTTCGTGTCAGAGATTATGTTAAGAAGCCATGATTTCCATAAAAATAAAGACGCATTCCCTTGGTCACACTGGGTAATCCTCTGTAATCTGAGGTGGTCCAGTTTATTGTAAAATGAGCAAATGTTGGAATGTAGGTTGGATGGGAGAGTCAGCCTAATTGGATTGTTCATCATCCTTTTATGGGTGCCAGCCTGCTTAACATAGTCCTGCTACCTCTCACTCCACCTCCTCATTCCGACAGCTGTGGCAGGTGACACAGTCGTCTTTTGGCCCGTGTACACAGCAAGCCAAGGAGAAGCAGTTCATTCATTGGTACTACATACAGGTAGGCATGCATTGTTTTCAGCATGTCCAAAATGGTCTTGCAGTTATTAAAAAAAAAAAAACCCTTTATAAGTATACCGGTTGTGCATCCATATAAATAAAATTCCACTGAAAACAGATATTTAGTCATTTTGCACCATTTGTTGAGGACCCAGAGAGAATGGAGCATCTGCATGCACTTCTGTCTTGGATCAAGGGTTGCAGTAAGCCTGCAGTCTGTCCCAGAAGGCAGAAAAAGAGATGGCCACAAGGCAGGGGACACCTTGGAATGGATGCTAGGTCATCAAGAGAACACACTGGATTTTGCCTTTTAAACAGTACCAATACTACTGTGAATGTCGTCATAAAGGTCCCAGATCATGTGTAGTGTCACACCAATTGTTCTTCGAGAAGAAATCTCTCCAGTTATTTGAGGCAGAAATGCACCTTACACTCAGTGCCCCAAAACTTCCAATAAATGGTGAAGATCAGATCTGATGACTGAAATTTGTTTAACAATGTCTATGAAGGAATTTTCATCTAGGAATATGGAAACATCACATCTGTTGACAGCATAGGGTGTACAATGTCCTGTAAAAAAATGCCTCATATTTCCCGATAATGATAAAACAATACATATTAATCACAATCTCAGTGACTGCCCAACCCAGCAAACACTGTTGAAGGTACCCTTTGGCTTTCTCCAAACACAATCCCATCCAGATCTAGGACATAGGGTGAGAGACGACTCATCAACCCACATTACTTAAGGGCCAAGGTGTTACACTGCTGACACCTATCACTTTGGGTGAGCCTCAACTTATAACCACTGCCCTTCTTGGCCAATACAGTTTGTACGTATTTCATAGACGCCATCATGATTTTTGAGGCCACTCCCCATGACACAATAAATAATTTTTGAACTCTCTGTGAAAGATCCAATTCAGACACTGACTCCGGCCAGAATGAAACTCACATTGGATTAACTGTGTCATGTTGTTTTGGAAATTTTCATGCAGTGTTTCCATTAGTCTACCCCCTGTGTGCCCATGCATGTGATCCCAATGTAAAAGTGCACTTTGTAAAACCATCATCATATACTAAAATGGTACTTGCGTGAGCAGAAGTATATTCAGGGTGAGTGAGTTTTAATATTTACCGCAAGCTCACGTGAAATCTCACAGATGAAAAAAAGCCCTACATTATTCAAATGTTTGCATTGCAATATCTATTAGGTCACAGCCCACAAAAACTATTTTATACACACACACACACACACACACACACACACACACACAACACTGTTGTTTTGTATTTTCATATTTATTATTTATATGTTTGGCACTCGGCTTAGCAAGTCTGTTGATGGATCCATCAATGGACAGAAACCAATAATTTTACTCTAGGCAGCAACACTAAATAACCTTGGATTGAGGCAGAAGCCCACCTCATTTACATCTACATGGACTTGCCACCCTTAACTAAACAATGCTACACTGGTCATGCAACTTGGGAAATAACAAAGCCATTAAAAATCACACTACCCACAGACAGTACTGCAAAGTAAATTCCATTTATATGTCAACCAAGTGCTTACTATGAATGTGTGTGGGTGTGATGTCTGTGTTTGAGCTGACAGCCTAACAAAACATTAAAAGCCATCCTAAATTGAAGAGGACTTCTATGAAAGCAATTGTAGTTAGTACTTGCCCACCAGATACGGACACTAAATCAAATTTTTCGCCTTATGTTTCAGCACTCGTTCCTAATAATGTGCACTGAAAAATAGTTAACCAAGACTCATTTTTAAGTAGAGATCCTCCCACAAACCAGTGCAAAAACAAAGGTGTGCAAACTCATTTTGCAGATGCATGTCTACCTGCAAATAATTAATGGTTAGCCAAACATGAAATCTTACTGCAAAATGGCAGTCTCTTTCCAAAATCTCTTTCCAAAGCAACCCAACCAATTCATCAGCAGGTAACTCCTGCATCATCATATACAGGACTTTTGGTGCCTTCTCTACTAGTCTTACACATCAGGTGTGCAATTATATAGGCCTGATTGCCTCCCATCTGAGCCAATCAAAAGCTCCATGAGGTCATGGCACTGGCACCTTTCTTTTCACAGCTAAACATCCTTAATCATCTGCTCTGTGCCGTACATACATACATACATACATATATTTTTTTGTATGTACGTATGTATATTTTTCTTCTAGAATTCCATCTCATGCAGTATTAAATATAATAGTAGACACAATTGCAAATTCAAATTCAAAATGAGCAGTCACAGGAAATTTAGAAATACCAAGTTGTGAACTTAAACACTAGATGGACATGTGCCCAAAACAGTGTGCTAGATATGTCTTCATATCCTCTAGTCTGAGTGTCTGCATGAGCTCACTATTCTGGGATAGTGTGTTATTAGATCAACCAGCAGCCAGAAAGGGTGATTATCTATGAATTATCAGCTGTAATTGCCTTTGGCTCAAGCCATATAAAGCAATCTTGGGCAACAGGAGAGATCTTCATTAACATGGGCCCTTCTCTGACTAATGACAAGGATGATATCATCTGTGGGACCAGGACACATCAAGGCTGACAAAGACACCCTGCAGAATCAGCAGGAGTTTCTACAAACCCGATGCCTGGGGAAATTCTCAAATGAACACCCACTGTAGTAGACAAGAGGTACCAATCAGCCTTCTGGCAGTTGAAAAGGCAGCAATAAGCCTTTGATAGTGAAAAGGGCCAACAGTAAGCCCTCAAAGTGGAAAGGAGGCAACTATTCTTCTGTAGGTAGGGGGCAGATGTAACTACATAGCATGAAGAAGGAGACAGAGATAACTATGTGCACAAGCAGAGACCTGGAAAGCCAGCCTTTTCTAGCCATTTAAAAATATCCTTTACCATAACTTTGTGTAGGACAGAAACAGTTAGTTATGGACTTTTGGTTACCTTTGCCTTGACTGAGAGCAAAAATCCTGTGAAGGTGAAAACCAAAAGATAATTATTGCACCACAGGACCGATTCATTAGAGCCCATTTACACCCAAAATGCTGAAGAACGTTTGTGCTGTCAGCATGGCAGTAAACATAAGAAGGAAAATAGTCTGACCATCACTTCTTTGGAAAGATCATATGGCCAACCTTGGTCTGAACTAGAGGGCGGGACTATGGGAATGTAGGGCTCAGAAAGAAACTATATGTGATAAATGAGGAAGTTCAGCAAAGTCAAAAGGAGGATAAGTAAATGAACCTAGCTCAAGTATCAGGGAATAGTCATAAAAGATTAAGAGCAAGTATGTGCAAAAGAGTGTGAGTGTTCCAATAATAAGAAAATCACTGCGTCAATGAGTATGTATTAAGGGCAAGAAAGTGTTACTGAGAATTTCTTTCCAGGAAGGTTTAGATAATTTCTTTTAAAAATATGAGATTTCAAGGCCTGGAGAATTTTCACTGCCCAAGGGCTGCCAGAAACACAAAGGCAATGCTTGTTAGTTCGAAAAGCGTTCACCGTAAGGAAGTGTGGGTGTTTTTCTGCATGCACAAAAGTGTCCAGTTGTGACGCAACTCTAAGCTGCTGTTGTTAATATCCAAGAGTACCACACCCACATGCAACAATGCAGAGAAAAGCCAGCAACATGGCTCAAGAGAAAATGACATTTCCCTGAAAAAGTACTGCAAACAAAACATAACCAATACGACCTGTTGAACATTGCAGGACAAATGCAGATAGCTATAAGCACATCGCCATACAGCCCATTACCTGAGGCAGTAAATTTTGCTGTATTCACACACAACTGTTAACATACACTTTGTTGCTCTACTGCTCCAATAAGATAAAAGATAACCAAAGTTATCAATCTTAGATGTTAGATAGACTCAGCTGAATGATAATAGTAGTCATGATTTCATTGAACAGGCTAGTTGTACAGCCAAATTGTTCTATCAGAATTTATACAATTTTCCCCACATATACAGTGAGGCATATTTTTACGGAGATAACTGAGGATTAATAACTTCATTAGAACACCCACCCCATGACCGGAATCAAAAGCCTTTCGGTTACAAGTCAGTTTGTAGCACTAAATTCCATTGTCTTTCATGCCACTATAAAGTGGCAGGAACCCAGGGCCACAAACAACACTAATGTGCTACAATAGAGATGATGCCACTGTACGTGAGTAACAGTCAGTGTTGGGACAGGCCCACTTTTGTGCCACTCTCTCAAACTCTGTCTACATTTTCCATTACCCCATCACTCCGTTTTCTAAAGGATTCTGTGTGTGTACATGCAATTGAATGTGTGGGTGAAGAGATGCCTGGAGAAAATCACCATGTTAGTGTCACAACTGGACATATGTGAGTGTGTAGGTATATCCCCTCACATAAGGGGCTCAAGTATGTTTTTCCTTTGGGGGGGAGGCACTGATAACTAAAAGCGAGTGGCTTAAATTAGACCACAGCAGAGCTTTTTATAAATATCTAAAAGCACTTAAAGAACTGTTAAAAACGGCCGCCACCTCCAATAAACGAGTCTAGCATCAAAGTCCCCACTACCACAGCTAGGCGTCTTTGCCTCAACCCATCTACTTCCCTCAAGGCAAAGCTTTTAGGATTGCTTCCCCTTAAATCCTGTGAGCATAAACTTATAAATATTCATTTCTAAATTAGAGTCAGAGTAGTTTCACCCTCTCTTCCCCTGCACGTTCTGTCGTCGTGGTGACAAAGCTGCTACACTCACTTTAGCTGCTTCCCCTCTCTGTGATTAATGGACTTGGTTGTTTTACGAGGCGCCGATGTCCCTGTATTCATTAAACATGCAAATGCATGCAAATGCATGCATGCCCCAAAATTCACCTTGAGGTAATGCATATATGTTATAGAAATGAAGTTGCCAACATTTAATGTTCTCAGTTTTGGGTCTTTTTCCCCCCGTTTCACTTACCGTAAAGTGATGTTGATCTGCCCTTAAACAGTTAATCATATTATTGCCTCCACCAGGGGGCCCTGTAAGGCTGTAGTAGGCATCTGGTTGCCATCACACAGCAATCAATTCAAAAATTCACATGTTGATGTCTGATTTTGCACATTAAACAAGGGAGAAAAGGGGGAGAAAAAATGTACTGGATCACATACACTGCCAACTTTTGTCACACAGGCTCTGTCACACACACATGCCTTAAACCAAGCAGATCCTATGACCCTGTTTGAACCATGGTTATGTGAAAGCTGACTGCACTCTCTTCCTGGAGTCAAGGTCTTATAGCAGGGCTTTCACATTCTTACATAATGCAACAATAGCTTCAATTGTCAGAATTCATTGGGCAGAATGTGCCCTGCCATTCCAAGGCACAGAAATAAAGGCAGCATGAATGTTAGGTGGTCTTTTAGACCCCAGTGAACACACTACCTCATTATTATTTGGAAGCGCTGGCACTCGACACGTAGAGAAATTATGGGAATGGGCTGGGCGTTTAGAGGGGAGGAGAAGACCATTTAAGATGGGAGTGATGGGGTGGGATAGTGGCCAATGAGGAGTGAAGCATAACAATCTACACTGGGGTCCGAAAGTCTGAGACCACTAGAGAAAATGCTTCTGTTTTGCATGCTTTCATAATTTGTAATGAACAATTCTTTATTAAAGTATTTTGCCAGCATAACAATTTGAGTGAAAGAATAATTTTTTCAAAATGGACATGAATTTCGTAATTTCAGTGCTTCCTTTTCTTTAATGACAGCGTGCACTTCAGCTGGCTTGGACTCCATAAGTTTGTGCAAAACTTGATGATGCATGTTGTGCCAGCATGATTTGAGGATGTTCCTAAGGGCATCTTGGGATGTTTCTAAGTGCTTGACTTCTTCGATCTTCAAGTGCCTCCATAAATGTTCAGTGGGGTTGAGGTCAGGTGACTGGAGGAAAGCCCATGACGGTCAATACTTCTTGCTCTTTTGCAATCTTGGTTAGGAGTTTTCATAAAGCTTTGAGGGATGTTTGGGGTCATTATCCTGCTGCAGTATGAATCCTTCTTCACAAAGATCCATTTCTGAAATGCACACCCTTTCTCCAGAGCACATTCATGATCAGTCTACTCCCAGTCTGAAGTTCTGCTTACTCCAATCAGACCAGTCCGATTCCTACAACTCAACACTCCCGGGAGCAGTTTGCCACCACTTACCACTCACAATACTGCCTAGTCCATTCCACCAAGCAGGTGAGATGTTCTCTTCAAAACTTAAACCAAAGGCTAATTACCATGGAAAATAAACAATCAGTTGACTAAACATGCTGATTGTAAATGTTGAGGCTGCATTTCTTAATTGGAAAAAAAAAAGACTTGTTAATTGAAGCACTGCGGATTTTCCCAAATTCTCAGGAAAATTTGCAACAAAATTGGAAGTGTCTTCAAACATACAAGAATGACTTTTCTGTCCCATTTCAGCACACTTAATTGGTATCTAAAATAAAACAGTGCAAGGGGGGGAAAAAAAAACAAAAAACTCTTCTTTACTGAAAGTGTGGAAGTATCATGAGCTGATGCACTAATTCAATTCTCCCTGTATGCAGTATAAAAGTAAGATATAACTGTAGGTGTCTAGGCTGTATTAATTACTTTTCAGTTCCATTTCATTCTATTCAAAGCGACAGTCTGATCAATTCAAGCTGTTAACTGCAACTATCAATTATCTGTCAGCTTTAAGCCAAAGGAACAATAAATGACCCTGATGAGAAAATGAAAGAAGAAACACTTACACACCCACACCTACACATGCCACATTTTACATTCATTTCCTCAAGCTATGAAATTTCAGCAACACTCAGACAAATTTTCATTCTGGTTCAATGCTTAGTGAGTCAAAGGAATATCAAACCAGCAAAACCTGGTGTTCTAAAGAAATCTTCTTTCTAATCCACATTTTGTTTAATAGGGGATGAACTGAATAATAGTCCATCCATTTTCTAACTGCTTATCCAGGTCAGGGTCACGGGGGTCCTGTGGCCAAACTCAGACATCATAGAACACAAGGCTGATAATAAAAAATGGCAGCTGATTTTTGGCCCATATATGTGCGATTATGTATAGATTTATTAGATACATATTATTTTTCCCCCATCCCAACCAGCTTATCCCCCTGCCATGTATTCCCAGGCTTGCTAAGGTGAGACTGGAGAATCCACCTTCAGGCTTCTCTCCCTGTTACGTTGGCTGTGATTTATTTGCCAGTGTACCTGACTGCTCTCCTTGCTTCATTCCAGCCAGGGACCAGTAGTGAGGCTAAGAGTTATCTTCAGCAGAAGTACATGAACACTTCATTTAAGATGCTCAGAAAGCACTGTCATCATCATGATAAACTTTAAAACCAACCCTTGTCTTTGATAGAAGTCGATCGATATGGAAAAAAATTGAAAATGGTGCAGTAAACAGTGTCGTTTCAACAGAGTTGCATATGCCAGATTTCACAGATGTAATGCATAACAGAAGACACTGCCATATTATCTGTCAAGAATTGACCAAGTGGTGCCCCCCCTTTCCCTTCAATAGAACACATGCTTCATTAATAAAAAAACCTAACCCTGAAGAAACTGATGTATGTCATAATATCTAGCAATCTAGTGGCCAAATGTGATTTGTGTAAAGGTAAACAATTCACCGGCGAAGGAAGCTTGGAGCTTTAGTATGAGCTGTCCCGGCCAGCCCACTGCATGACACATACATTGGAAAGAGGCACCGTGAAAATTCACTTGAGAACATATAGACAACATAAACCAAAAACGTTCATCATAAATGCACAGAGTCAGCACAGGAGCCAATATTATTACAGTGTCATTGGCTATGAAATAAGCAAGCCCCAGTTTACAGTCAGAAAGCGGTCACCTTCTCTTCTCTTAACGATGTCATTCAGCATCGTCAACATACCATAAAAGCAACATCTGTTTGGAATAAAACCTCAGCACTCAAAATTTGAAAAGGTCAGACTGACGAAGACATCTAGCAGTAATAAAAGGCTCTATAATGTTCATTTATTGTACTCTGCTTCTACATATTTATGCTAACATAAATATATATAATTTATGTTTTCATTAAAACAGATATCTATATAGAATTGAATGATGATAGGCATCTATAGGTTTATCTACAACATTGAGAATAAAAACAGCCTGGAATCAGAAAAACAACAAAACTTCTTCCACTTGGTCCTAATTATCAGGAAACAAGGACAATTTATTTCTGCCAAAAACACTGCAGCAAATGATATTTTCAGAATGCAGAAGAAAATATGGGAATATGTAGATATTCATTTTAAAGGTCAAAAAACAATGCTAATCAAGCAATTGATACAAAAGACAGAGGCAAAGATGTGCACAGATACCGCGTTTCCCAGAACTGTGTTTGACAGCTGTATAGTTAAATAGCTGTGCGACAGTATCGCCTGGCAGGCCCGTCAACTCCATTTCAGACCATGGGGTCTCCAGGGCATGTGGACGGGAAAGGGATGGGCATGTCACATGACTCAACAGACATCTGTCAGAGCAGCACGGAGCCCCTGTCAAGAAAAAGCCTGCAGTGGCATCATGCTTGTCTTTGCCCCATGTGCCACGTTTTATGACAGTTCCATTCCTCCTCCTCTTCCTCATCCACAGAGAAGGATACACACCTCTGACCTTCCTCATTTCCGTAGCACTCTCCATCACTGTGGGTCTGAACACTTCTGCCTTTCATACAATCTCCACTGTATTCACAAGCATGTAACAATATTGATCCTCCTTCCCAATGTACATCAATCCCTTAAAATTCTTTCTCAATTGCATTCAACCAAAATGGGAATGACCCTATATTAACGCAGAGAGAACATGGCATCTCATCTTAAAGCTGGGTGCACCTGAAGGCAGTTTCACTTCCACCTTTTGGTCCATGGGGGGAAAAGGCAGAAACTAAAAAAACTTGCAAATTAAAGAAAGGAAAATTAAAAAAAAAAAACAGGATTACAAATGGCAATCAGAATGGATTAATTATAGATGGGTCTCTGCAGACTCATTAACGTGCTTACAAAGTTAGGAGTAATCCTCTGAGAAGTCAGTTGTTGCATTGCTTTTGCACCCCCATTCTCCTGGTGTGTGTTGGAAGAAGTGAGGACGGCCATCAAGGGACGCGACAGCATAAGCTAACGATGCTGCTGTCAGTCCAGACCCTCGCTGCAGGGGAAATGTACCTTTCTGACTCATCAGGCTGCTTCTGATAATCTCCATATGCAACACATGCAGAGACGAGACGAATGTTTGCTAGAAGACCATACATACATGTCAGTGACTGAAATCCTAATTTTGCCTAAATCCATTATATACTATTCACTCTAAACTAGAATAGCCTCAATATTAGGAAAATATTCAAAATCTCCCAAAAACAGATTCCCAAAAGGTGATTAATATTCAACAGAGATACATTAAAAAAATCTCGTGCATCCTTTAATCCATCACTCCATCTTTTGAGAATGTTGCAATAAGACACTAACCTGTCTGTCACTGAGAGACACAAAGCACAGAAAAGTGTATTCAGAAACGTATTCAATATTCATTTGCCATATACAAAGCTACAAAAAACAAGACTTTATAATCAATCGTATAACAGCAGAAAACAGAACTGGATGATAGAAAAAAAATGTCCTGTAACATCAGAGAAATGAATGAGAAGGTGGGTGCTGTCTTAAACTGAAACCACGTCTTGCAGCATTTTAGCTTTCCATCCATCCATCCATCCACCCACTTGACCAAGTGAGGGTCATGGGAGGTGGAGGTGAATGGGGTATTATGCTGGGGTTCTTTTCTTTCTGCCCTACCCAATAATATAGCCCACATGGACAGCAGCCCTGGTGTGACGGGGATGTGTGCTGATGACCCATTTAGAAACGGCCAGAGACAAGGAGACCTCAAGAACCCCAGAAAATACTGCAGTCAAAAAAACCTCATAGATGGATTAAAGAAAGGCATGTCTCCCTTCATATCTAACCAATGTTGTAAGTACGTCTCATAATTAGTACACTGCTAACTGAAAGCCTGTTAATGAAGTGCATGCTGAGGTAGAGACTCTCAGCCCTTGGAACTTCAGAAGACAGCTCACGTCACAGGGACTGTCATTACAACTGGAGAGGCCGCAAACATAGGTCCACCAGTAAAGGCTGAGGTCTCACGGTAAAGCACGCTGATAATGTCAGACTTGGTTAATGCCAGCACACACACACACACACACACACACACACACACACACACACACACATTGACTGAACAGTAGAAGCAATATTCAAACATTATTTATGTTGCATAGTTTATGCTTTGGTGTTTCTCTGCCATCTCACAACCCTGGAACTTGAGAATCTACTGGAGATCTTAAAAGATTAGTACACACACTCAACGGACACAAGGAAAAGAGTTGATTCACCAGTTGCCCTGATCCACTAAGCCCACGGCAGCAATGATCCCTCAAGGGGACAAAGGGGCTAACACTATCAGGTGAGATGTTGATTGTATTTGACTACTCTCAAATGAATCCCACCAAAGCTTCTTCACAAGAGAAGCAGGGAGTTTGTCCACCAGTAATATGCTTTGCATACTTGAGTCTAGGAATCCATTAGTTAAAATAGGTAGCTAATAAATTTTCCATTATAATTTTTCACAGCGCTATCAATGAAATGCCCATTACCATACCCTCACTGTCATTACTGTCCTTAATAAATGACTACTTGTGCCATAAAAAATTAAATTAAAAATCATATGTTTCCTTCTGCTTCTCCTAGGCCTCAGTGCAACCTTAAGACTTACTAGCCGTGATACTGCCTTGTTTCATAAGGGGGAGGCACTCTGTTTTAGTAATTCTAGAAGCTTTATCTAATGAATAGAGCAGGCGCTTCACTCCAGCTAATTCACATAGCTCAAATAAAGTAGCTCGATATCAATCTATTTCTGTCACATAGAGTTTCAAAAGGAAGGGATTTGCGATGATTGCCGGCGGAAATATAGAACAAAAATGATAAAGCTTTTAAAACCCAGTGGAAAAAAAATACAACTGAGGGAAATATGTATTATGCTGTAGTTTCATTTCTGATTTTTTTTTCTTTTTTCTTTTTGGTTAAATCACACAAGACATATGCATTGCACATGCAGCATGGAGAAATGAGGAGGCCTTATTGATTTCACGGTCAGTCATTTGTTAGTATGGGCCAAAGCCACAGCACTACAATAATGAATAGTCATCAGGAAAAAAGGAAATGAATATAGCAGGGAGACGAATAGGTACCTCCAATGCCCATTCCTCTTAAGGGGCCAGGCACTCTAAAAAGCAAAAGTCAGTCAATTCCAAGATTAAAAATCTCTAATGTCCTCTTTTCCCAAGTAAGTCAATATGAATTTGATGCCCTAATTAGATGTGCCATGATATGCAGCGACAAAAATTTGAGCATTCCTCCAGAAAAAGCACCTCGTACACCTCCTTGGAGTATGGTTTTATGCTAAACATCTTTCAGACTATTATCCATCTTTTGAGATATTAACTAAAGCAATTTAGACTAACTACGTTGCACAACATAACAACAATCATCAGATGGGAAAGCTTTAGTCCAAAGACCTGCATGTTAATGATTAACCCACCTGCAGCTCTTCAGCTAGACATTACAGGTGGCAACCTAACTGCTTTAAACATGGGCAAAAGAAAATCTCCAGCTACTGGATGCCTAGAACAGCTGTGTTCATCATAAGGCCACTGCTATAAGGTTAGATGGGTTTGCAGTTCAAAGTCAATGTTTGATACAAGAGTATATTTAGAGAGTTTATACTGAACTTCAAGAAGACTGTAAAGTCTCAGTTTCAAGAGATTTAGATTGAGTTTTCTGCCCAAATGACAAGAGTTCAGTACCATGGTACAGGACTGGTGAAGAACGACACTTGGGATAAGAGCATGAGTAGAGTGCAGACTTGTGCAGGGTGACTGAGTAAATGCCACATCAAGGTTGGTGTAGAAGCAGATTGTAGCTGACAGGCAGCATGTCGACCCCATGGCCCCCTCTGTGTCTGTGCACCTGAGCCTCCAGTCAGACACAGCCAGCGACAGAGACATGGCCAATCAATTGGTTCCTCACGCAGGATTCAGAAATCCATTGGTTCCCACTAAAGGTAACCAGTGCCTGTCCTGTATCTATCTGTTTGAGGGACAAATTAGCAAGAAGCCTGTGATTATGTCACTAGCTGAAAACAATATGACACTTCAGAAAGGAAAAGCATTTCATGCTGACAAAAACAGGAAGTCAAGCAGTCACCAGCAGATTTTGTGCTGCACTTGAGAGCAAGTAATGCCATCTAACATGAATTATCAGGAATCCTATACAACACTAGATAAGGCAAACAGGAGAATGGAAACCCCAGAACACCAAGACCAATGTAAGTTGCCATATTTGGCGAGTTGTGCTATTTTCTTCCTTGTTGTTGTAAATCAGCGTTAACACTCCCCCATAATGCATTGTAACCTAGATAGCATGTGACCAGCAGAGTTCAGAGAAACCCATCAGCTTGGCAGTGGGTGTATCAGATGCACACACACTTGATGTCTAGGATTATGGATGGCTGCGAGAAAACATTGTGTCAAACCTTATACAGAGCTGAGGACTACCAAATGCATGTAAAACCAGAGGTGGGTGAGAAGATAGAAAAGACTTACTGTGTTTACATAAAAAGCAGGGCCAAAAGTCAT
Organism: Gymnarchus niloticus; assembly: GCA_009936485.2. Taxonomy (NCBI): domain Eukaryota; kingdom Metazoa; phylum Chordata; class Actinopteri; order Osteoglossiformes; family Gymnarchidae; genus Gymnarchus; species Gymnarchus niloticus. The sequence continues at coordinate 714,380 of JAACJT020000110.1, read as the reverse complement.
GTGTACATTGCTGCCATTTAAGTAACTTTGTGATGCCTGTAGTCATGCAGAGCCTGAAGCCTGAAGATTCAAGAAGGTCATTGACACGTCAAAGATGTGAACGGACAAGTTGGCTTCTCACCCATGGGAGGGGGTTTATTTTTTCCTATCACAGAAGAGTTAGACGGCAAACTCCCATTACAGGGATAAAATCTTGTCTCTCTCTTTTCAGACTGGCAACACGTCAAGTCATATCTGAAAGCTATTTTTATGCCTCTGTTATGAATTGTGTAATAAAATGACCCTCTCATATAGCAGGAGATCAGTGCAATATCGCAAAATAATAATAACCAAAATCTCTTCCATCGATGCAACACCTCAGGTATCTATAGTATTGCTATTTCTTCATCCTTCTTTGACAGCAAAACGGTAAGACAATCACACTGATTTCTTTATCTCAGCAACTAAAAAGGTTAAGTTATTATAGCACTATTACCTATGAAATTGCATTGCAGTCCGTATATCCTGCATAAGACAAACAACTAACAGGTGATGTATCCCTCCTTCCCAGCATCTCTCATGAGTCTTGGAAACATGGTAGAACCTGAAGTAATCTTAGAGGTAGATTCAAGCAAACTCAATGCCAAATTCAGCAAAATACAACAAGCATTGGAATTGTACTTATAGAAGGTGACTCAAAAACGTCTGCTGAGCTGATGCCTGACAGGAGCACAAAATCCATTACACCGTGACAGCAGAGAGAAATGCATAAACCGTGACCAGAGAAATGAAAGGAATCGGACATAAAAGAGTAGAGCAGTCTGGAAGTCTCACACATATATGGCTGAGAACATGGGAGACTCTGGGGAGCATCTGGGTGTGTTCTCATCCAGCTTCACTCTCTGGGAGTGAAAACAAGCCAGGACAAGGCTGAAGAGATGTGCAGCCAACAGCTAGGAAAGGGCACCTTGGGGGGGGGGGGGGGGGGGGGGGGGCCGGCCACCCAACCGCCCGGGGGGGGGGGGGGGAGGGCGGCCGGGGGTGGGGGGGGGGCCTGCGGGTGGGGGCGGGGTGCGCCGGGCGGGGGCGGGGGGGGGGGGGGGGGGGGGGGGG
>JAACJT020000110.1:664610-710143 GCA_009936485.2 Gymnarchus niloticus | reverse complement strand
GGAGAGGGGGGGGGGGGGGGGGGGGGGCGGGGGGGGGGGGGGGGGGGGGGGGAGGGCGGGGAGGAGGGGGGGGGGGGGGGGGGGGGGGGGGGGGGGGGGGGGGGGGGTTGTTCCATGCAAAGCGATATTCCATATCAAAGTCAGGGGTCTGAACTAACCTCATCCAGCTGAGAGATGTACACAGGTTTCTCCTCAAAGCCAATGGGCATGGGTTCGGTGGGTGGAATCACTACTTCCTCAAACATCTTGTTATTCTCTCGCTTGATCCCCTCAGGCAGGAGCATCTATAGACAGAACAAATTAAACTAGTTCAATCACAGCTACAAACAAGTACAGTGACAACAGGGTGAGCAGGTGCCACACCCTGCAAAAATAAATAAATAAATAATAAATTCAGTGAAAACTTGCATTTAATTAAAGGTTCTCTTGCCAGCCACATTCCATAATCTGGAAACTATCATAGAAACCACAGGGCATGAAACACCCCAGATATATTGTCAGTACATTGCTAAGAACAGACTGACACAAAATGACACACTATGGGTAAGATATGCACATTTCTGGATTGCAGGGGGAAACTGGAGTACCTAAACAGAACCTGTGCAAACATAGAGGACATGAAAACTTCTCTCTCTCTCTCTCACACACACACACACACACACACACACACACACACAGCTAAAGGCACAATCGGAACTCGACCAATTTATTGGTTGGATGATAAAATTGGCCAGTATGAAGGTTGATCAAATGTATCCATATCAATTTCTTCTCTCTTTCACACACACACACACACACACACATATATATAAATAAAAATGTTAAGAAGCTATACTTGCAACATCTTTGTATTATTTTTATGGGCTCCTTAAAAGAAAAATAATTATTTTAAGATAACTGCATACTGTGGTACCATAATCTAAGAGAATTTCACTAATGCTTGACAAAGACACTGCATTGCTATTTTTCATCAGTTACCACAATGAAATTCACAAGAAATTTCAATTTGTCACTGATCTGTAATGATTCAAAGTACTGTATATGGAAACAAATTGTAATGAAATATTTACCAAGAAGTCACTGTTTTGGTACAGGCTATAGAGACATTTCTTTAATCTGATAAACTGGTACATTTAAATGTTCAATAGAACTGTTCAAAACCAGAGTAAAAATTGAACTCACATGAATAAATGGTCGGTATTAAAGTCATAATACAAAATATATTTTAATGTTACTCTGCTTGAAACAATACTAACTGGAGTATAAACAGATGAGGCAAATCCAACGTTAGCTACCTATGACCAATATTAAAAAAGCTGACAAATTCATTGATTAAATAATGTCCATATCAATAATTCAAATATCAACAGAAAACTAGAAACCAGTGTCTTTAGGTCAGGTACATGCTGTAACTGTCAATTTTATTTTATTCATACTAGTTCATCAACTTGAATTAACTGTCACCTACAAATTTGCACATTCAGTTATGGTTAATATTTTAATAATAGTTTCCACATTATGTTATGAAGTACATAAACAAGTAAATGAAGCCATGTTTTATTTTAATTTCTATTTGCGGAACATTTTTCAATTCTTATCTCATGTCCAGTTTGCTTAATATGGAAGGCTGACTTCAATGAATATCTACACTGAGTAAAAAAATATATGTGTGTGTGTATCCTTGCACTGTGCTGGCTATTTCATACCCAGTGTTGTACTGTAGATACTTAAAGTCAGTCAATTTACTGCCTTAACAATGGTTCCTGTAATGCCAAAAGCATATTTTCCTTCCACTGGTGGCTAATTTTTATCAATCACAAAGTTTCATGCTACAGTACAGGCTCACATTAATAAATGACAAACACTTATGGAAAAGAAAACACTTCAACATTATTTAAGCGTGAAACTAAATGTCAGGACCATTGAAACCAGACGCAGAAGCTCTGATGAAGTAGAAAACTGAGAGCTGCTTCCTATGAATCGTGTTTTTCTTTCATGAAACAATTCAAACTTGCATCTATACATTGTTGATAGTCTATCATTTGACTGCACAGTTTTGTGCTGCTGGAGAAAAATATTTGTATTTTTATTTTGCTAGCTGTTATATTGAAGCTTCAGCATTTCTGTCAGGAACGTGTATACAAGTTGTCACCAGCAGCTTCCAGCTTAAAAATGCTACCCCTCCACTTCTTTGGCTTGCTCCCTCATTAACTGGGGACACCAGTAAAAATATACAGTAGCTTTAAGTGAAGTCTTAGGCAGACAGGTGAGAACAATCTGTTTATGACCTGTTTAGTAACATATTCTGTTCCAGAAGCGTCAACTAGTGTATATATAATAATGCATTTCGATCTTTTTCCATTTCTGCCTGCCCATAACAATATCACAAACTTTGTTCTAGTGGTTCAAAACATCTTATATTATTGAGTTTGTACAAAATGGGCCCGATTTTCCTGTCAGCCACTTAAGTCTTTTTTCTGCTTAACTTTTTACACACCCCGCAGCTACACGCATTCTCCCGTCAGCTGATGTGTACCTCCCGTAGTCCCAATTTCAGAATGAAGGTGGGCTTGCAAGAGAGGCAAAACACACTCAAACACTGACATAAAGGGTAAATAAATGCCTGCAATGATTTCGGCTGAAAGTAAAACTTGGAACAAGGTCTTTCCACTGATAATGGAAATGAAATCTAAAATCCACAGAACCTAACAGCAAGATGGTGTAGCTTTAAGAAGGATAGCACCGGCGAGACTTTGATGTTGAAACTCGCTGAAGACACAATGGAAATGTTTGAATAAATGACCACATAAATGATGAAACTAGCCTGGTAAACATGGCTACAAAATGAACAAAAAATACATGTTCCATTTATTAGGAAACATCGTAATGTGGAAATTGTTTAAAAATATATTGCTGAAAAAGAAAAAATGCAAACTCCACGTTCCATAACGTCAACAGGATCATATTCCACATCATAAAAAAACATAGCTTATTATACCTTACTAATAAGCTACTCTTTATGACTAAATCACACACAATAATGAAGGCATTATGATGTAATAATAACAGACCTAGCATTATATCTCCATACAATATAGGGTTCATACTGGCGATAAAAACATCACCTGAGATAAAAAAAAAAAAAAATAAATAAAAAAAATATTCATGGCGACTCCTGTTAAAAAAAAAAAAATTAATTAATTTTAGTGAGGAAGAGCTGGTATTTGCAGCTGATTCAGTCTCTAAAAACTATATAATTTTATACAGATCAGGAGCCCTTAAGGCTGACCCACTGTGGAAGGCACGTATCTGGGACATCAGTTTGGTAAGAAGCTGCAAATGCAACGCTTCTGACCTAAAGCATGTAATGCAAGGTCTTTGCAGCTCTATCAAAGGCAGGCTTTCCAAAAGCCTGTACCTGTACTCTGTAAGAGCAACAGGTGGTCGGCTGCCAGTCGGGCTGCTACTGTCGAACTGAAGAAAATACCGGACGCCGTCCCCAAATAAATTTTGGGGGGTAAAAATTCCATCTGACCTCATTAACAAGACAGTAGCAACTTAAACACACAGAAAACTGCCAGATGCATTCACTGTACCGAAAAATAATGACAACAACTTCAAGCCTACCTTATTAAGCCAGGTATAATCATCTTTCTTCCCCAAATTCAGTTGCAGAGCAGAATCAAAACATGATGAATTCATTATTCTGACTGACTGCTGGCAGTGATAAAGTATGCTTCTTGCAGAGGAATTTAAAACTGTCATATTTTGTCAAAGATATTTTATAAAATACTGTATATCTGTTTTGTCAATACGTGTGTAAAATACTCATGTTGTAGTTTGTCATACGAAATTTTAAAAAAATATTACTGGGGGAAATCAAACCCAAAATCCCCCCTCACTTGCCCCTTGGATGATCTCTCCAATCCTAGAGGAGTGAACAACCACGACACCCATGCTGGTAACAACTGAAATATTTTCTGATAGAAATGACATACTGGAAAGCAGACACTGCCCAATTACTTTATAGTACTTCTTCGACTGAGAGCTGGACTTCAAAAAGCTTCAGTTTCCTGCATTAGTTTATCTCAGTGAGTTCCATCATGATTTTTGAAGCTGCAGTCCACTGTATTCAAGCTAATAAATACTACAACAACTACTCAAATGCAGATAAAGGCTTAAAGAGAAGAGTGCCTATTGCAGGTGGCGGTGAAATGTCACAGATGGCATCATGTTAAATAAAGCAAGACTCATTTTTATGAAATAAAGAAAGTTTTCCGATAATATAAACAAACACGCTAAGTTGATCAAAAAAATCAGTACAGGGAAAATTTACATTTAGCAACTTCAAAATATGTATTTAACTGTGCTGCGTGTAAGATGATTAAAAGCATAAATTACTGGTGTCTTACTAATTTGATATATATATACACATTGTGTTATGAAAGTGGTGTGAAAAACAAACTTGAAAGTGGCATGGAAAAAAGGACAGTATTAATTATTAAATGAAACTGTTTGGTTTGCAGGTTTCCAGAAATTCACCAAGGTACACATATAAGGCTTACTTACCAGAAAAATGAAAATGCTCTGCATGTGACTTCACTTTAAAGATGGCACAACAATATATATGACATATGATTATTTTTCCTGGATATTTAACAGCTGGTTGATTGTAACAGATGAACATAAAGATAGAAAACGAGCAATTAACTTATGACAGCATAAGTTGATCTTGGTTTCATGCTTGCTTCTGTGTTCCAACTTCTACCTCATTTACTCTGGCTCTTTTTGGATTTTTTTTCTGTCAATTTAGCTGATTGCAGGATACAATTATTGTCTTCTGTTATTTATTAACATTCCTCTGAATCTGTCTTATTTCCAGTATGCAGTAGCAACACGGAAACGGGGGCTTGGAACCACACAGGGTTTGGGATTAACAATCATTGTCAATCTGTCCTCACTGATTACCTTATTAGCTCCATCTAGATTAAAACAGGTGGTGAATAAAGGTAATCCCATACAGCACTGGTAAAAGCAGTCACCTTTTCCATCCTTTAGTACTGAGCAGTCCAACCATGATTAAGATACCCTCTTGTGTATGCTGGTTTATGGTGTCGCTATAATTAAATAGTACTGCTAGTAAGAGGATCATTTAAAAAGCATGTTGTAAGACTGCTTGAATACTCATAAGCAATTAACATAGTCACATAGTAACTTTAGAGGCAAATTCAGCTAGGAAACACAAGCACAGTTAAAAACTGCAGACTCCATGCATGGAGACAGATGCAGGCACCTGGCTTATCCACATATTAGGTAGATAAATATTATGTTTATGGTCAAAGTGTGTCATTTCACACATTTCGAAACATGTCCTCATGCCACCCCAGAATTTATACCTAAGATCCAACATACCCATGTACTCATGAAGCTCAACTATGAGTGAACCTTGTCAATCAATTCCTCATAAAGTGAATTAACTACTTAAATTCACATGTTAAGTGAGCCAGTGGTGAAAATTAAAAAATACATGAAATGGCTGGGAACCAAATTTAAGTTTGTCAAGCCATCCAACCAAATATCAGTAATGTATAAATAGAAAAATTATCATTTTTTTTCTTGTCATATTACTGTTTACGTGTCTCTGTTCTAATGTTACCATTTTATTTCTCCCTATGCAAATATGCAGTTCCTGTCCAGATGTGTATATAGTTATACAATTATTGATATGAATATTGTGTCTGTGTGTGCGGATGCGTGTGTGTGAGAGAAACTTTTTGGAAGGACTGTGTAGTTCAACAAGTGGGGATCATACAAATATAGAGTAACAATATGGCCAATGGACCTTTGGGCAAGGCCCTTAACCCCATTTGCTCCTATAGGACTGCACCCTGGCTGACTCTGACCCCAAGCTTTCCTCACTTGCATGTCACTTTATTTTATTCAGACTCACATGATTCAAGGAGAGAGCTTAACGACACTGGTGTCCAACATACAGGTACATGATTCATACTTTCTATTCATTAGAGGCACTTTTTTGTTGTTTTCTCTAGCTGAGGTTGCATAGGTAAAAGAACAAAGAACTAACACACACACACACACACACACACACACACACACATACACACACACAATGGGCACTGGAAACTGTCATTATAAACTGCATGTGAACGTGCAGGTTAGGAAATATTGAAATGCACTACATCACCTTGGCACCTCCCACAAAGGCAGACATCTTGGCGGCCTCAGCATAGGCGTCATACACATGTGGGTAGCGGATCCTCTCATACTCGCGCTGTCGGCCCAGTACTGGGGACTGGCGGGCTGTAAGGAGGGCCTGTTCCCTAGGGAACCAATGACAGGATCATGTCAAGAATGGCAGTCTCTGTCAAGATGGACATGCAGCACAGATGACACTGACATGGACTTATGGACTTTTGACTGACACTTTAGACCACCTTGTATGGTCAGTTCCACCAGCGACAGATGAGCTCAACAGCAACCTGAAAGACCCCCAGATACATCAAATCACTGAAATAACAATCAGGACACCACGGCAACTGACACCACAAAAATTTGAACAGCGTGACAGCTATTAAACAATGACACAGGTCCAACGATAACACAGAATTACTACTGACACTTGGGACCTGCACTAAGACAGATCCATAAAGGACACAAGTAATGATGAAAGACTAAAGAAACCAGCAAGAAAACTGGGGACTTACTGAAAGTCCTACAATTGTGACACGCCATAAAAGCCCAGTTAACAGCCCTCTGAGCAGTAATAAAAAGCCTCTAAGTGAATTAGCATCAGACACACTAAAGGTTCAAATTATAAATTAGTAATGACCTCAGGACAGGTTTAAAGAGTGGTCCACTTAAACTTGCTCTTCACTTCCTGCTTCTTTCTGGCTGAGACACTGAAGGGCAGCTCAGGAGTCTCCACAGGAGGTGCACATGAGTGCCAGGGGGTCTACTTCACAAGATGAGGGGATATTCTGCAGCCTACCAGGACATGTGCTTGCAAGTTCATCAAACAAAATGAAATGGTCACTTCAAGTTTTTAAGGGATCTTTGTGAGAAATGTAAACCTGCCACTACTACAGAAGCTACTGCAATTTGTCAATCTCACGAATAGAGAGGGATACCTCGAGGAGCAGAGAAAATAAAACTAAAATCGGAACACAGCTAGGTAAGTGATCGGGGCACAGCCCATTGTGTATGCACAGGTATCATTAATCCGGAGTGATTCTGCTTCCGCAGAAGCACAGATTCTCAGAATTTCAGCCAATTCGGAGTAACAAATGTTGGCGTTAGGCACACAACGTGATATCCTAAGAGGATGGCCATAAATATTTCAGTCCCAGGAGTCCATGAAAGAAGTATTGCAGGCAAGTGCCCCATGATCAACAGGGGAGCCTGTCTTTACAAGCAATCCCCTGAGGATTAGGCTGACAGGAAACAAAATGCAGTGTGGGGGGCAGAAGCAGTAATACTGCCCATTGCAGAAAGATTTTTTTTTTCCTGCTCCATCCACACTCTTAGCTTGCCTGTCCTCAATCTCCTCCCTCTGAAAAGATAGTTTTGGGAAAGCAGACTTTAATTAAACAAATTGCTACTTGTTTTTTTTGTTTTTATCCTGTGAAATTAAACTCTCAGAGAAAATCCCCAACTTAAAAACAAAGGATTTTAAGATTTTAAGACAGGGCCATGCTAGACCCCCTCCCAGCTCCTTCTCACTATACTAACTTCATCTTCCTTTCCACAGGAGGCCGGGCTGTGATGAAATATGCAGGAGGGAACTCAGGACACAGATGAAAAACAAGCTCAGAGTGAGAAAGAACATGTATGTAAGTGAGCGGAAGAAAGAGAGAGAGTGAGGGAGACCTCGGCAGGGCGTACCTCTGCAGCCGCAGCTTCATGGGGTCGAAGTGGAAGGAGGTGTCTGAGCCAGAGGCCTCGCCCTCCTCTGCTCGCTTCTCCCTCTTCCTCTCGCGCTTCTCCTCCCGCCGAAACTGCTTCAGCATCTGCCTCTCCTGTTCCGACTGGATGGTCACCTGGCAGCCATAAGATGGCTTGCCACCCTCGCTACTCCCCTTCCGGACCCCATCTATGGGGCAAAACAATAAATAAACCAGAAATCAGTGCCCTTGCCAACACAGTTACCCCATTTTCCACTGGTTCAGTTTGGGGCCAATGTGATTTGCTGCAGTGACAGTCAGTCGACTTGGTTAACACTTGCTTTTAAGGATAGCATGGATCAGGTATCACGATGGCAAGGAATCAGAGTTCCAGTTTGCAAACAGGCAAAAGAGATCATGGAATATATGCCAATGAATCAAAGATATGTACACAAGTCAACAGAGATCATTTGACTCATATCATTCTGCTGCACTTAGAATTTATCATCATCACTCTTATTAGAACATTATTGTAAAAATAAAATTTCAGTTGCTAACAAAATTGTTGTAATTAAAAATAACTCATATTGCACATTTAACTCAATATTTTTTCAGTGTCATGCTAACAATAGAATCTACGAAAAAAAGCTAGCAATAAAGGATACCATAAATATTATAACAAAGCTAATTCAAGAATTGCAGAAATGATTCCATAAAATGCACACATAAGGAACAATGCTGGTCAAAGCGACACACGTAGAAGTCTAATTCTGGCTAAAAACACATGGCCGCCGTGATTTTTTTCTTCAAGTACCATGTATTCCTCCACCAGTCAAGTACTTCAAACATCACAACCTAACAGAGAATTTTTGGGATATACTGTAATCCCACCCTCCCAAGTCATATACATTTGCATGTCCTGTAAGGATGGGAGTACCAGTGCTAATTGTGTGTGTTTTTGGTTTAATTTATCCATACCAAGCTCTTGTTTTTATAGTGAGAAGAAAGGCATATAAAGGGCAGCGGCTTCTTCATTTGACGGAAATGTCCTCATTCTTCAAAAAGGCATCCACAAACACGGCAACATGCAGCAAAACAATAGACTGATGTGACCTTTAGGCCTGCATACAGGAGGAAGGTCTGCGGCGAGCCTTCACCTCCTCTCTGTAATTAAGCGACATGTTGTTCTTGAGGCAGAAGGGGTCACATTCATCATTGGAGCTCCTCTCCGAGCCTTCTTTATAGCCCTGGGTTCTGTACCTGTCGATAATGCAACAGTCTCCTGGCAACTTCTTTCTAATACAGAGCCATGTGCCGTTCTTTCGTCATCTACTTTTGTCTAGTGGCATGCTGGTCCACACTGCACTGCAGTGGAGAGTGGGGAGTGTACTCATGTGGTATTTAAATCTTAAAATGGGGAAAAAGAAATGAAAGAAAAAAAATAAATAAATCACACAATCGTGACAATGAATCCAAAAGCTCAATCCAAGATCCCTCGAATCATGGATTGGGTTAAGCGGCACATATGGGGTTAACTCCCACCATCTGAAAGCAGCTTTTGCGTCTGAGACTCGATGACTCAATAAGCAGCAGAATGGCTCTGGGAAAGCGGTGAGATGTGAAGATTACACAAAGGCCTCCCTTTATCTCCTGAAAGAGCCCGACCACCATGGCTTGCCCCCATATGGCTGACAGGTTTCAAATGAACAGCAGTCTGTATTGACACTCACAACAGCTCTAGTACAACAGACCAGTTACAGAATGATCACTGATGCTGCTTTCTGCTGTGTGTCACTCAACATCTCTACCCCTGGTCCCCTCTCCCAGTGCACAAGTCCCTCCAACAAAAAACAAATGGTGCACTTCTTTCCTAGGACAGGTCATGCACTATTCCTTGTTTAAGACTTCCTTTTCCCAGGATCGTCACAGCACAGATAGAAAACTGATTTTTTTGTTTTATTTTAAACAGAGAATCAGACTGAGTGGAGCAGCAACAGACTGCATGAAGGTTTCTGACAGGACTCGTATCGATGAGCTTCAGAGCAAGAATTCCTTTCTTAAACCCAGCAAAGGTCACCAGGAACCCTCTTGTGATCCGGAGGAGTGAGAGAGCTGAATTTCGAAAGTGAACAACACAGCACCTTCATGGTGTCACCACATAGCCGACATGCAGTCAGGGGTCAACGATGTCACTGTGCTTCACATATGGGGGATAAACAGAGGCAGAAGAAAAGAGCAGAGTGAGGACAGTAGGGCGGCGCTGAGTCACACCATCAGGAGCCCATGGTGACGGCCCAGCCATCACACTGTCTAAAGCAGTTGCACGCCGCAGGCATCCCGCTTCGCCAGATGTGAATGCAGGTTTATGAAAGTGCTATAACCAGTTGGACTTGGACGAGCTAATTAGACGGTTCCCCTTTACAAGGGGTACAGAAGTGGGCTCAGTAATTATGCAGGGGGTAGACTTAATCAGCATCTTTATCCTCCAACTGGTTTCTCTGCCACAAGCTGCCCTCCCCAGCCCCATGATACCAGCATGAAACCATAACAGCAGTGCTACACGCTGCCCCCGCACCCCAGATATTGTCATACATGGCTGCCACTGTCGAATGGTCTCATTTAACCTGGAATAAAACAAAGGCAGCAGAGATAAAAGCTGTTGAATGAAAAAGAAATGTCTGGCTGAGCTGCGACGTTCGAGGAGACAGAATGTGGGCTAACAATGCAGCTGAAAGTGGGGATTTAACGTTCACAACTGAAGAGTAACATTCAGACGCTCAAAACAAGTGATTACCAAACATTGTGTTATTTTTAATAGCGCAGATATTCACCCATGTTCTGTGTATTCTACACTGGGTACTACACGCTAGCTAAACCAAGATGAATCAGTGAAACGATACAGCTTTTTCAGCTCAACAATTCACAGTATCCTGACACCTCTAGGCTGGCCAGCTGTAATCTCAGATTGTCCGTGGACACTTGGGCTCTGTTCCTTCACATGGAAGTGAGTCCTGAACTGAGGGCTGTGATGTTCATTACCTGCTTGTCCTAACATCTGCAATCAAACTTACCAAAGAGAGGGGAATAGAGAGAAGGAAAACACTAGGAGAACCTGACAGATGTAAAAGTCAGCTTGTGATCCAGAAGCTGCAGGTGAGGAACAGCTCTACTAGGTATGAAGGTCATAAAAATCTACAAATATGAACTGTAAGTTACCACTTACAGCTAAAAATATCCTCAAATATGAATAATGATTAAAAAACATCAGAGGAGGTTGATGGGGACAAAGCAGCTGCTGTTTATCTTTTTGGTGAAGAGGAAATGAGGGTGCTGGCACCCCAACCATCACATACGAGACGTAAATGGGGCTTCGTCCTTCCATTCCTGCAATCACCAGCGTGTTTAATGTCCTCAAAAATCCATTAGTGGGGAAAACACTGCCCTCCCCTAATCTCCCGACAGACAAGCTGCCCATACCGCCTGGGACATATGAGAGAAATTAACAGGAGCTCAGAAAACACCGCAAGGCATTTTAACTTGGCTTAATAATTTATTCTGGCCCTGTGCGGCTGTAATAGAATTAAACAAAAGTATACTGATTTTGTTTTGATTTTTTGAGCTACAAGACATGCTGGGCCATGCAAGGTGTAAAAAGGAAACAAGCTAGGCCATCCTCCTGCTGATTCTTTACAGAAAATCTCTGCCTTTAATGTGACACGAAGCACTGATTTTTCTCTGCATATAACAGGTCAATCATTCTTTAGATAGCATGTCCCCTGAGCTGGCTAAGAAGAGAGGTGATCTCAACCCTACCTAGAACACTGGTTCTGCTGAATGAAAGACTGTGTGAATCTTCATTTTACGTCAAGGTCTTACTGCACATTGTATCGATTAGTTACAGACAGAATAAAGCAAACTAACAGCTCTTTTTGTTGTTTTTAATATGAGTGCTGAGAGAGAGGACCAAGGACTTATCTGCCATACCTATCCTGCAGTTCTGATATGAAAGAATCACTGCTATTTAGGATGGAATTCATTTCTTAACACACTGCCAGAGAAGGAAGCTGGGTGCCTGAACGATCCTCTCCAAGCCTCTCAAATTCTCTCAAATTCTGTCCCCCTGCATCTGGGACAAATGGTGATTCCTCAAAATCCTCTAGCATCTGCGGATTTTATTTCCCAAAGCAGCATTTAAGCTCTTCCACAAACGTTCTCCATATTCAGCCAAAAAGAAAGCTCTGATTTCTACCCCCTCCCTCTCCATCCTAAGGCAGTCTCCTCTCCCACACGCACCCAGAGTAAACCACCCATCTCCCTCCTGCAGCACAGTACTACTGTGAGGGGCCCTGTCCCACAAATCAATCATTCTCCTGTTTTAATGACCTATTTGCATATTAGTAGACTGGGAGCAGCACAGTGGCTCACACAGAACTAGGGCTGGGGGTTCGAATCCCACTGCCAGCTACGTGTGGTGTGTGTTTTCCCTGTGTTTGTGTGGTCAGGTGAACTGGCATCTCAGAAATGCCCAGAATATGCAAGTGTATGTGTATGCACCCTGCGATCCTCTGTTTCCTGGATTATCCTCCTGGCTCACAGTGACCCTGTACTAGAAAAGTAGCTACAAAAGATGGACAGATTATTATATAGCTTTAGTTTTTATTTTGGATTCCAGCAGGGTGTTTTTAGCCCATCTATTAGATTCATTGTGACAGCTTTTTTTTGGCGTGTAGCCTTGTAAGCAAAATTTAGTCACTTCATTATCAAAACGCAACTCAAAGTACAAAACCATCAAAAGTTTCACAAGTCATATCGCCAATTACATGCAAAAAACTTAAAAATGTAAACAAAATTAATCGATTCGTGAAAAGGTCTGTCCTCTAAAAAAAAAAGTTGAATAGGCCTATTTTCTTAAATTTCTGTTAAACAGCTATGTTGATTCAACTTTTTCCATGTGATTACCTTTTGCCAGGGTACCACAAACCCAGCTTGCATTAGGCAACAACAATTAACAGGAATTACAGACGTCAAGCCATAATCTTGTTGAATATTAACTCAAAGTTACACTTCCATTGCTATAATCATCATTAAAACCAGGAGACCAACGACCTCTGAGGCAGCCTTCACCATGTCCTTTGACGTGCAAAAACTGATATTGCATCATTACATGCAATTTACTATGTCAGCCAGGTAACATTAAATTATTTAAATGGATGTTCAAAAAGCAAACTCCAAGGACTTACGCAGTGCATGTCAAAAGGGGCCTGAGACTCCACTCCTCAGAGAACTCAAATTCTGCCTGTCACAGATAAAAGCAGTGCTAATTTCTACAAAAATCCAAGACTGATGCGATTCCTACTGTGACATCTCTTCCTGGATCTTCACAGGTGCTGAAGCCAACAGGCAGAAGCGCAATGGTGAACCAGATTAGCTCAGCCAAACTGCACAGTCAGAGGGTACGTGATTCAAAGGTTGGCCATCGGTGGATGGGGAGCATCATAAAACATAAGAAAATAAAAAGTGTATTCATCTTTACAACAAGAGGAAAAAGACTGCTTCCTACACTTGGCATACCCACAGTGAACACTGTTCCTTCCAGACCACTACACCTCACAGTGGTATCACCTTGTCGTGAAACTGAACAGTAAACCTTTAGGGGTGTCTCTCAAAGATTATTATAACATTCTTTATTTTTCAGTCCAAGAAATAGAGGAAAAAAATAGGCCTAAACCTTCACTGAACACAAAATATACCCCACTAACACTGTAAAGGCAGTAATGGCAGCTTTTGGAGCCTTAAGCTCAGCACCTGAAGTAAGAACTAAAAGCAAGTCCATCAGTCTACTGGAGGAGGTTGCTCAGCCCAGCATCAGGCGAGGACAGCCTCACCCACCAACACCAGCAAGAGAACAATATTCACCTTCATTTAGTTTAAACAAGCCCACTTTAAGGATGCCTGTCCTAATAAATATGTATTAGCATCTTCCCATAAATCACACGGCTTTCAAGCAGTATCTGCATATTACTGAACCAAGAGATCAGGGGCATAGAGTGGGTTAATAAGAATTAATAAGAACTGTCACAAATAAAAAAAAAAAAAAACAGCTTGATTTTTAATCAAAGGTGACATGCATCTACAATTCATAGCTTTTAATAGTAAATGAGAAGGTGCCACATGTCAGGTGACCAGTAATAATCGCAAGTGTGTTAGCAGTCTTACTGCAAGAACAGTCTAAGAACTGTTAGACTTTAACAAAGAGGAGTCAAAAAGGTAATCAGCTCCACACGGTCACTGCCCTCTCGGTCCACCAATCCAGCAGTCCTAATTTCCCAGCATTCACAGACAATGAAGTCATCAAGTTTTAGCTGACTTTCTGACGTCTTCGCATGGTTGCCACAGTAATCTTAATTTCCAAGCTTTCTGCTGAGTGACCCTTTTGACTGTTGAACACACAGATGTGTTTATTTTTATTATTTTCTACAGCGGGTGTTTATATAGTGCATCCTGAGCCCAATGTGAACAGGGAAGTACGGTAAACAGAGATAACCTCCCCTGTGCAAATCTTCTTTACTTTTTTCCTTATTTTTAATTCTTAGCCCAGATGCCAGTGTTGAATGCAAGCTGTTTTAACTCCGCCCCAATTCTCCTTAAGCTCTGCAAGGTTTTATATGACACCCTGCAACCCCACACCCTCAAAATCAGCAGATGCACACTACAAAAAAAGCAAGGCCTTTTAAATGAACAATTAACCTCTTTCGACTCAGATAATCTAGAGCTGAAAACGACAGTTCCTGCAATCCAAAGGGTCAGGGGTTCAGATCCCAGCCGCCGTGTGCTACCAACATAAATTTTTGTGCTGAGTGGGATGAAATTATAGGTTGAGGCATATAACGTGCAAGCACAGCATAAATAAACTCTGGAAATTCCAAGTTTACTGCAAGATCTTTTAAACAGCACTAACAAGATATAGCTAAAGTGGACATTTGCTGGTCCCAAGTTGAGAGGATGAAATACAGGGAATGTTCTTCAATGTTCTCAGAGGTCAACTATGCAGCTTTAATTTTAGGAGTCCTCAGAATGTGTGAATATGATAGCTAGTCTTGAAAGGGTTTAGCTAAGTTTGACCGGGTCCATTGAGAAATCAATACCAGTTAGGTTTATAAATAATGAGCTTGATTAGGCCATGGCTCAACAACAAACACTTGTAGGCAGTGCTGTGACAACGATGACAACAAGACGACCAACCCATCATTGGGAACACATTGCTGCTCAAAAGGCAAAGGATGAAGCATTTCACATCCTTTAGTCTATTTACTTTAATACCAAAATAAAAACACTAGGTTCCTACAAATAGATATAAAAAAGTTTTCTTGTACAGTACTGTGCAAAAGTCTTGAGCCACCCCATCATTTCTTTATATTTCACTAGGAAAATGGGACAATAGATACAGTGATTTATTGCATCATCACCTGATCATCTGCAATCATCTGCACCTGTTTCTTCACTGGTTCATGCCTTAAGTTAGATGACTTTGTTATGCTTGAATGATTCATACGTAGGTCACTGTGTGGCTTAACAAACAAAAAACATTCCTCTGAAACTGGTCAGGTACAGAGACTGGACTGAAAATGAGAGCCAAAAACTTTGAAAGTCCTTCAGGAAGCCTGGAGAGCTATTCCTCAAGACTACATCAAAAAATACAAGTCCGGCTCTTTGCAAGCAAAATATGAGGAAATGAGGGGTGGCTCAAGACTTTTGCACAGTACTGTATATTTGTTTTACTGTACATACACATGCTTAAAATTATGATAAAACTGTTCATCCATTGTAAGTCTAGAACCATCGATCTTTGACCAGAACAAGAAATTACCCACAGAGGGCAAGATCAATACTAACAATTCTCATCTCAGTGAAAGCCTAAACATCTTTCCTTAATGCTTTCACTTCATAAAATTTTAAAACCAAATTTTCATAACTTTTCGATGTTTTCTTCCATTTGCCTTTGATATTGCAAAACAGAGAAATGAGTGGTTTATCGTCTCAGAGAGATCTACATTTCTTCATAGATGAAGCCAGCCTTCAAGCAAATCATCTGAAGAATAAAGGAGGGAGGCAGCAAAACGGAGCACAGCACGAGTTACAGTGACTGTACAGTAATAAATAAAAACACTGCCATTGGGCTACTGAAGAATCAAATAAAGAACGAACATCATACTCAAAGTGGCTTTGGTGGGAGAGTCAACACTGATGCTAGAAATGGCCATTTTTGTCTGTTGATAATTGCTGTCCCCTGCATTCCAGCCTCCACAGAAAAGTTTAACTTTTTACTCTTCTTACTATCACTGTTTCTAGGGTGGGGTGGAGCAGGGGCAGCAGCTAAAGTAAGTTACAGCTCTTAGCAGGTTGCACCCACTAAGTGTACCAGTGATAAAATAAAGAAGAATTGAGCTGTACCTAATAGACTATCTTTTGGTAATGGTCTTTCCCGGTATGGAGCCATGTGACAATAGGAACAGGAGACAGACTGAATGATCAAACAGATTAGCCTGGCGGAGGGCTAGGGGGTTGCCAAGCAGGCGGCAAAAAAAGCAAGGCAGAGAGGTTTGTATCCTGCCTCAGCGCTGCAGGACACCATTGCTGCTGAAAGAGACACCAAGTTATGACACATTTTTACCATGCTCCTGCAAAACTCCAACAGCGGCTCAACATCACAGCTATTACACAGAAAAGAATGCCTGTTCCGGGACACCTATCAAACCACAGGTACTGCTGACTTTTCTGCTAGTGCATCAGTATGTGCATTCCAGGGCCAGTGGCTGACCCCGAGGCCCACCGAGGGTCCTCCGAAGAGGGACATCCTTCACGTCAAAGGTGACCATCAGTAATACGCTATTTGAGGGCCACAGTCACACAGATGAACATGTGACAAAACTAAGAACCAAATCAGGAGGACCCTGTTGTTAGACCTTTAGCCTAAATAATGTAGTTAACCTGAATCATTTTAAAACATCCAGCTTTAAGAAACACATACAATTATAGAGTGTTTCACATATTGTTGGTAAGCAGCTGAAAATGAACCATAACCAGCAATTATAAATAATTATATTAAACTGACTTCATATTAAATGGCCAAGTGTCAAGTAACACGTGTTTTTTCTCCACAGAAAGGCTATGACAACATCTTTTTAATCAATACCAGGATAAATGTGATTACAATGCAAGCTGCACCAATGTCAGATGTTGTGCTTCTCTATTAGCCAATCCCCAGGAAACTCACCTGCCAGTTGACTGAACTTTAGCTCCGGGGGAGCGACCAGGAGGGAGTTGATGATTCCAGAGCGGCGCTGCAGCAGCTTCTCAATCATCTCAAAGCCCTCCGGGCCTAGCAACTCGAACAGCTGAAAGAGATTGAGATGAGCAGGTGACAAGGTGGTTAAAGACACAACCCCATGAGAGCCTCCGTAGCTGTAACTTTTCACAGTACCACCAGAGCACTTAACCTGCTTCAGTTAAATATTCAGCTAGATAAATATGTAAATATTAAAAACTGAATGGCCAAAATATTGCTGGAAAAAACATATGCTAAACTATAGCTGTGTTTTCCATAGATGTAGAGGAAGACCCTGGAATGTGTTGGCCTAAGACTGTAAAAAGTACCAAACATCAGAAAAATAACTGATCAGAAATACAACCCCAAATCAGAAAAAGTTGGAACGGTATGGAAAATGCAAATATATATAAAAAAAAAAAAACAAAAAAATAGTACAGTGATTCTTCAATTTACATTGACTTTTCATTGCAGACAGAATGAACCCAAGATATTTAATGTTTTGTTTGGTCAACTTCATTTCATTTGTTAATATACTACATCCATTCCTGCATTTCTGGCCTGCAACACATTCCAAAAAAGTTGGGGCGGGGGCAATTTAGAACTAGTAATGAGGCGAAAAAATTAAATATGATGTGATTTCAAACAGGTCATGTCAACAGGTGATTGTACTCATGATTTGGTACAAAAGCAGTATCCACGAAAGGCTGAGCCTTTGAGGAGCAAAGACGGACAGAGGATCTCCAGTTTGTCAACAAACGCGTGAGAAAATTATTGAAATGTTTGAAAACAATGTTCCTCAAAGAAAGATTGGAAATGATTTGCATATTTATCCCTCTACAGTGCATAATATCATTAAACGATTCAAGGAATCTGGGGGAATTTCAGTGCTTAAAGGGCAACAGCACTAGCCTAAACTGAACACCCATCATCTCTGATCCCTCAGATGGCACTGCATCAAGAACCATCATTCATCAATAGCTGATATAACCACATGGGCAAGGGATTACTCTGGTAAAACTTTGTCAAGCACTAAAATACGGAGTTACATTCACACATGCCACTTTAAACTTTACTGTGCAAAAAAGAAGCATTACGTTAACCGTGTCCAGAAGTGGCGTCGATTTCTCTGGGCTTGGAGGCATCTGGGATGGACCATCATATGGTGGAAACATGTATTGTGGTCAGACGAATCAGTATTCCAAATCTTTTTTGGAATAAATGGATGCCGTGTGCTCCAGACCAAAGACTAGCACAGCCATTATTTGCATTTTCCATACCACCCCAACATTTTCTGATTTGGGGTTGTATTTTCTGACTCAACACACGTGCCCCAAGTAGGCTGGATTATTTCCAAGTATTCAGGGTTACTATGACTAGACAGCAGAGGGGGCTGGAGAGGAGGAGCTGTGGAAAGAAGGCACCGATCCACAATCCCATGAACAAGCAGATAACCAAGGGTGCTGGGCTCAGGGGACCCAAGACATGAGGCATCACCTTAAAGCATGCACTCCCAAAATAAAATGGGCAATTCTGAAGACAAAAAAATTTTGTGAAGTGTCTTTGTACGACTCCGTCATGAGTACAGCCCATATCGTATAATCACTAGAAATGTTCGTAGAAAAACCTTTCTGAGTGGGGTGGGCAGCATTACCCATGTTAGTAATGTCATTACAAATACACCTCTAATTTTATTTGAAGTCATGCACAGATGATGAAGGCAGCCTTCCTCATGTGAGACATACAGTAAAACAAAGCAGTTTAAATCTCAGTGTCTAACTTTGTGGAATCCCCGCAGACTCTGTTCTGCACAGGTGAGGATGCTTTGGGCTGTTTCGTTAACCTCACCACCAGCCAGGCATCACATGCTCCTGCATTCCTCGCCATAATGCCATGAGCCCGTGGCAACACAGCTTGTCACGATCTACCACTTTGCAGAGGAAACCAAAAGGCCGAACACTAAGAACTGACAAACCATAGAGTCCGGAAATCTCCTTCAATCAGCCGTTAAAGTACTGTTGCTTGGTAACGTCTGGCTGATCAATACGGCTATTATTATACTTATTAGCTGAATATTGTTCGGAAAAAGCACTTCTGAATGTCGACATTGGTGTTTCAAATAGTCAATATTTTTGGGAAGCACTGAAATAGTTTTAGGAGATGCACGTTGACTGAAAGAAAAAGAAACCAATAAACAGCATCCATCAGATTGTTCTTTCCTTAACTATTTTTTGAACAAAATATGTCATTGTGTGGTATTCAGTGATAGGCACCTCCAGTCAACTGCTAACAATTACACCTGACCTTAGCCTTCATGGCAGCAAGACTATTTGCTATATTTTGCATACCCGGTTAATTTGCCTGCATTTTGACTTGGAGCGTTTCTACTTTGCATAAAATTAAACATAATTAAAATTTCAGACAATGAGGCACCAGTGGGAAACTTCCCTTATAAGCAATGAAAACCAACAGGGATTTCCTCCAAGGGAAAGAAATCACAGTGGTATGAAGGAAAATGCTTCCTGAAAAACAAAAACACCCCGATGGCATTTCTCAAAGATAATTCTTATTAAATTATTTGTTAAATATTTAACATTAGATCACATTTGGTATTAATTTTTGAATTCCAAACTAAATGGCATACATGGGCTCATGTTATAAAATTAGATGGTCTAAAACATGAAGAAATTCATTACAAGTTCTTATGGTACCAAGCATTTATTTAAATTCCACCTCCACTGCACAGATCCTTACAGAAAGCACAGTCATTAACGTTAAAATTTAAGCCTACATACAATATTTGTGAATAGGACCTGGCAAGTGAAAAGCCACCCCACTTATAAAACTGCTCCACATCATTTGGAGTGGTACATAAGTGGTGGCTTACACTTGAGATTGGGGTCCGAGGCCCCTAGCTCCACATTAGTCTGAGGCCTTGCATTCTATAGAGTGAGCTGGATGACTGGATTCTTTTTACTTTCCTCAGTCTACAAATATGAACAGAAGCCTGAAAACCATACAGGAACGGCAAGCAGACCGGAGGTAGTACTGTACACCCGGATTAAAAGAACTTTAACCCTCACCAGCGATTTCGGCTGATGGCAAGACCGTGAAGTTGGCCATTTCAGATTTGGAAAGAAAAACGGCTGAAAACTCAAAGTAAAAAAAAAAAAAAACAATGTTCATGTCCAGAGAAAACTGTTTTGTTTTGATTTCTCAGAAATTCAGTAGCTTAATTCCCAAGTGTACTTTTTTTTAATAAAGCTCTTGCAGGGCCTTAGACAAAAGTGTACAGGGAAAAAACAAAACTCCATACATCTGTGACAGCAAGTATTTCCAGCTGGTCAAGAAACCTTCTGGGATTTTGGTTTTTGTTCGTATTAAAAGCAATTGTGCAGCTGAACTGGCTAATTCAGGAAAATAAACAAGAACAGAAAGAGAAAGGAAAGTTTTTAGAGCTAGATTAAATGGGGGTTACAAAAAAAGTTTATAAACTCAAAAACTGAAATTGAATTTTAGACCAAAAAATATTTTTATTCAACATTTTCAAGTAGTCTTGTGCTTTGTGAATCATGTACCATTTTAAAAAGTTGCATGTCAGCCCTTTGCATACATGTACATCTGAAGCCCAATTTTACAGTAGAAATCACAACGTATGAAGATTTCAAAAACTCAATTCATACATTGAGAGAATCAGTTGGGTGATTAGAGAAATACTTAGGAATTTTACTCCAGAACAGAAACATCATGACTCAAGAAGAGCGTGAAATTCTCCATGATATGAAAAAGGTCCAGTGCTCGATTCCAAGTGCAAGTGCTATATTGTGGTGTTCAGCCAACATCAGTGTTTCCTCACAGTGGATGCCTCTTTCAGGTACAGAGAGGATTTACACTCTAAGGCATGCGACATAATATGGGAAAATGGGACAGAGTTAAAAGACTAATAATACAAGAGTGTAAATTACAGTTAGCTTTTGCTTTAACATATCCTTACACTGTCTGAACACTGAGAAAAGCTGTGTATGCCCTGAAAATCACACTTTAACCTACAACCATACAGCAATTCAACTAAAAAGACAGCATTCAGCTTTAAACTGGTGCACATTTGTCAGTATTTACTCAGACTGCCCTGACCAGGCAGTGATACAGTACATAACAAACCCACAGCCGGACCAACATTTTTAAATCAATACTACATTCTGCTGGGTAGCCCTGATGCCTCTCATTTCCAGATTTGGGGGTTCAACTCCTGCTGTGCATGTGTGTGTGTGTGTAAGACGTTTACATGTTTTGTCCATTTCCCCTGTGGTTTACCCCAGCCTTGTGGCCTTTGCTGTCTAAATGGCTCCTGGCCTCCCCGTGACCCTAACCAGGATAAGTAGTTGGAAGATGGATGGATGGATGGATGGATGGATGCTACTGGCATTACTTTTTTCCTTGTTGTGCTGTCAGGGCTTGCCAGCAGCACTACAGAAGTGCAACCTCCATTAAACCAAAAAACATGTTATTTCTCTGTTTGCATTCAGCAGTAAAACTCCTGGTCAATGCTAATAAACCCCAGTCCCTGGACGATGGCAATTATGGTTATGGTTAACAGATGTCAGCTGTTATCGTCAATTATTTTTCATTGAAATTACATTTGTACCTGTATGACTGATGAACGAACATCAAGTTTCTTCAACTGCAGAGGGCTGGAGAACTTAGAGCTGGAAAATCTGTGCTAAAAAACTATGGCAATCTTCTCCCTATAGCAAGTATTCCTAAACTATATTAAATGAGCCTCCTTTTAACATTATCACCAAGAGTGGGCAAGCCTTGGCCTTATCAAGCACCGGTCTTCATCCATCTCTCTCTGGGTGACGGAGACTGATAGCAGCGCTTTATTTGATATTGCAGCAGATGTCACCATTTCTAAAGAACAAACTCAGAAATATTAAAAACCACACAGAAGCACTTTTTTTAGGCCACCCTCAACTTATTTTCTGTCAGAGGCTTAATAGCAAAGAAGTCATGAAGCAGGAAACCTTTAAACTTTGTTGTTGACTCCAAGAAGAGTTTGGGGTACATGACACATAACTACATAAAGGGCTCTTTCTGTCTGAAGGTGTCAGTGGGAGAACATGGCTCCAAATGCCAGCGACGTGAACAACATTAAAACTGCAGCTGGGCCTTGGTGTTACTCTGGAGTCTTACTCCAGAGACAGTGTTCAGGGTGAGGTTATAGGCGGCATTCCAAGCCGGGAATGGAAGAAAGCACAACACTCTTCTGTTTTATAGACATTACAGGGAGCTATTTCACCAGAAAGTTCGATAGCATGTCAAACATAACGATAAAGTCCCTCCATTTACCCACGGGGATATATTATTTACTTTACAAGCACTGTTACAGGCATCTGAAGCATTAACAATTTCAAAATCTACTTCGACCTATTCAAGTGGCCAGCACCAGACTCACAAACACACTGCCATGGAACTCAACCATCAAGCCCAGACAGGCCCAGTTAAGCCTATATGCCGAAAGTTAGAGAATCGGCACCTTTCTTTAAGGGAGCCGAATCTTCAACAGAACAGGACCTCTGATGAAACTGGGAATATACAATTCAAAATAGGCCTATTACAATATAGCAGGCACGTTCAATTCTCAATCCGGCAAGATTTAGTGTTCTCTTTTTGCTAGGCCCGAATCAAAGAATATTTTTCATAACCTTTCTGTAAGCGGAACATTCCTTGCTCCAAGAATTAAAAAATAATATTAAAAAATGTATCCACTTCAGATCATTTGTAAGGGTACAACAACGTCTTTTTGTTTTACGGCCATATATTCAACTTATTTTTGCTGTATTTTTGGCCAATAATTAGTCATGGAAGAAAACAAGGCTTTGAAAGCCATAGTGGGAAGGATTTAATAAGCACTGTCAATCACTGCTTGCTTTAGTTCACTGGGAACCAATGAAGTTAGCATCAATAAAAGTGGCTGATTGACAAAGCACAATAACAGCATGCACAATGGGTTTCAAAGTGTTATTCCTCCACTATGGATGAACTACATGGATGTTGACAGTGCTTCCTGCAATCCGTCATTACATCCCTGCTCTCTTTAAGACCATCAGTACATCACCCAAAGAAGGCATCTCTAATACAATAAATGGTCAACTTTTGGATAATATTAACACTGCACAGTGAGCTTGTTTTGATACTCTGAGAGCATCACATTTAAATTCATACGACCCTTCAGACTGAAATCCCTCCCAGGGGACCAAGTGTTTCCATCTAAAACTGAATAGTTGCTCCAGCTGCAAGACTTTTCGGACATGTTCGCTTTTTATTAGCGATGGGCCAAATGAGGCTTCAAAACCCATGGTAGCTGGGAGTATCCTGAACCAACCAATCATTGCTGGCAGTAAATGACAATTCAAAAATCCACATTGATTGGTAGTTGGGATATTCCTAGGCACAACTGGTTTTGAAGCCTCATTTGTCCCATCACTACTTTTTCTAAAACCAGACTGAAGCACACAAAAACTCCACCCAGCTGTATTCACTCCAGTTCAATGGAACAGTTCTCAATCTTGCTTTCACTATCATATAAGTATTAATGGAGTTAAAGTTATTATGGAGTTAAATATTTCCTTAACATTTTCTAATTTGTCATGTTATTATAATAGCAAATCTAGCCTTAAATCCTCAACTGATTTGAACAAAAGACTTGAAAGTGGATGATTACCATCAAATGGGAAAACTGGAACATAAGCTTGAATTCACACTGTGTCATGGGGTCAGGCAATGCAAATCTTTGAAGAGGATTTAAATGTTAAAAATATTACCACTACGCTTTATTAGAAAAACACCAGGTCCTACAGACAGAAGGACTCCCTCCTATAACCCTCTGCTATTCACCATTCTTTCACGTGTTTTTCACGTGGCATTTCTTATGTTTGTTTGTGCAAGGAGTACAGTTGCTCAGACTTATCTGAGGAAATCTAAAATCTTAGAATACCTGCATGCACTAAACGCGTTCAGATTTTTCTTATTTTCTTCTTTTACCTCTGTAAAGTCAGCAACAAAACATTTGCCAATTCAAGAAAGTTCCTGTGATAAAACAAGCATCACTCTAATAGGAATTCCACACAAAAGGTATTATCAGATGATGACATGTGTACACCAATCAACACTTTACATGTCCTGTGGGGAAAAAAAAGCTTTCCTAAAATTTCATTCCAAGACTTATGCACAATCTATGCAAATTGTCAGTATTTCTTTGATCTCAATGTCAACTAATGCAGCATACATTCCAGATTATCGTCTGTTTATTGGTGTCATTATATTTTTAACACGACATTCCAATGCTGTGTTATTTAAAAAGATGGACCAGCAAATGTTTTCTGTGAAGTAAAAGGTATGAAATACACTGAATGATAGGAAAATCCCTCACTAAAAATCATGGAATTGCAAATTACTTTAGTATGATGTACAGTACTGTGCAAAGGTCTTGAGCCACGCCTCATTTCCTCATATTTTGCTTCCAAAGAGCCAGACTGTCTTGTATTTTTTTTTTTTTATGTAGTCTTGAGGAATAGTTCTCCAGGCTTCCTGAAGGACTTTCAAAGTTTTTGGCTCTCTTTTTCAGTCCAGTCACTGTACCTGACCAGTTCCAGAGGAATGTTTTTTGTTTGTTGAGCCACACAGTGACCTACGAATGAATCATTCAAGCGTATCAAAGCCATGTAACTTAAGGCATGAACCAGTGAAGAAACAGGTGCAGATGATTGCAGATGATCAGGTGATGATGCAATAAATAACTGTATCTATTGTCCCATTTTCCTAGCAAAATATAAAGAAATGAGGGGTGGCTCAAGACTTTTTTAATAAAAAATACAATTTCTTAAGAAATAAAAACAAGTACTATTTGGTTTTGATTCCTAGTATTGTAAATTTCATCAAATTTCAAGTTAAACAATAATCACCCCTTCCGCCAGCATTCTATACTTTTGTTTAAAAAAACAATAGGTATTACTAAAGTTACTATAAGGAATCTTTTATAAATAATAGGCAAACTGAAGTTGTGGTCAGCTATACATGTTACCCATGTTTGCACCAAATAGAACAGGCCTCAGTGACCTTTAGTAGCTGGATTCTCTTCATCCTCACCTCAGGTTTAAAATTCCAGTGCTGTACAACCCATTGAGATGGACCTCTTTTCAGCAAAGGTCAAGGGATGTATTAGGAAATAAGATTTCAGCCTGCCTTGAGCAAACCATGTTCGGCACAATACAGTATAGTAGGTAAGGTTAGATGATAATTGATCACTTTGCTCAAGTAATTATTTGGTCATTAAAGTGTAACAATTAGGCAAATATAAACATTAACCTATAGGCAAAAGCTAGAGGCCTATAAATATAAAACAAATATAATCAATTATCCTGTCCATTTGATGTAGACACCTTAAAAGGATTATCCAGGAGGATTTTAAGAAAGGAAAAACAAATCCTTAATCAAATTCCAAAAAGCACCTGTCTGTTTGTGATCATGTAACCATGTTCTAGAAGAGGCTCACCTCATTCTGCAGTTCATCATCTGTCTTGTGTGATGCCAGCATCTCAAAGAGAGACGTGCAGAGCTCCTCGGTGCCTGACTGGCTCATGTTTCCCTGGGACAGGTACCGCTCCACCTCCTGCTGCAGGACAACTCCATCGGCAGCATCGGCACCATGAATCGGGCTACTCACAGCAGCGCCATCGGCTGACCCGTTCCGGAGGGCCTGGCCGCTGAGGAACTTGCCAAAATCCAGGCTGATGTCATGGCCCAGGCCATCTTCCAGGTGGGCCCATGGTAGACCTTCCAGGTAATCCAGGGCATAATTGTCGAAGGAGAAACCGATGTTGCGTCCAAAGGAAGTGCGGCCCATGGAGGCACTGGCGCTCTGGGCCAAGACAAAAGTCTCCAGCTGGGTCTCATCAATAAGTGAGGTAAGGCGACTGATGGCAGCACAGGATGCTTTGGCTGCATAGGATGGGAACGGACCAAACATCTGCTTGATGGCCCGGCTGTCTTCATGGCCGACTTGGTCCTTGTTGTAGAATATCTTGAATAGAAAGACCGCAGCACTCTCAATGGTCTCCTGATCAAAGTCCGTACCAACTGGAAAAGATGGCAAAGCATGAGAGTCTGGACTGTGGTGCTACATAGTTAAATCACCACCACCATCATACCAGCATAATCTTAAGTAAAGTTGATAAAACTTACTAAATGAATAACTATACAGATAAATTCACAGTACATACATTAACTTCAAAAACATATTCCAAAGATCTGAAGAAAGTGAGCACAATGGGGTCAGAAGCATATAGTCATAATAACTGCAAGACAAAAGCCTCAAGACAGGGTACACCCAGTATGGGATGCCCATGCTTAATTAATCTTAAAGCAATGCCTTCCAAGTCTTTAGATTAAGCTTTTTTTAACTCAAGGGCACATGCACCATGTTACAAGTTGCAATTATCAAACCTTATGTCAACGGATACATTTTTTTTATTTTATAAGAATGACTAATGCAGCTAAACAGAAAACTAGTCATACAGTATACGACATGATCATTACCTCAAACCCAAACAAACAAGCAATCTGGCAAAGAATGCAGTGTACCAAAACAAACATTTTTGGATAAACATTTTTTTTCCCCCCTCATTTATCTACAGTATCTTATACTTATCATGGGGTACTGTTCACCACCTCTGCCAAACAAGACAACTTGTAATTTACAGATATTATCGCGTTATGTTATTAATATATACAGCCCAACAGTTGAAAACAACAATTTTGAAAAGCATCGGTTAATTCATCAAGCTGAAAAATATGCCTAACGCTACAACAAAAGCCTCAACCAAATTAACCTTATTATACAAATATGCTTGCCAAATAAAGATACACACCAGAGATAAAGGAAAAAAAAAAAAAAATCCAAATAACATACATGTTTTAACCAAATAAAAAGGATCTGAGTTAATTAAATAGGTGTGAAATGTTGTTTTAAGCCTGTTCAGTACATGTAAAACATCACCTCTAAACACTGTTTCTATGGCCATACCCATTAAGGAAAAGCAAGCATCATCTGTACAAGCCATCCTTTGCTGCAGTCCATTTGGCCAGTGTTTCTATCACTGTTTAATAATGACAATCAGGGCTAACTGTTCAACTCTGCGGGATTGACCTATTGGTTGGTTAATAAAATCGGTATTGGCAGAGCAGCCTGCAATATAGCACCTAAATAATGTCTCTTTGAACATTTGAGATGAGACAAGAGGTCTCTCACTGAAGAAAATTCTGAAAATCTATGCTCCCTGCATTTTAACATGCTCTTAGCCTTGGATTTTTACTAAGTTTAATAGTTCAGTCTAGGCTAGAGATAATAAAAAAAGAACTAAATTATTGTTGACACGAATCTTATTCACAATAGTTAGACATATACAACACAAGAGAGGTACAACCAGTGTCGAGGGTGGATTTCACCAAAACAAACACCCACATACTACAGCTAAATGTACAAACTATCTACCTTTCATACTCCAAAAGAGCAACAAGAAGGAACAAAAACGAGAATACACTACACCTCCCTAAGAAAGCCAAAAACAGGCATCCACATCCTACTATTGAGGGGTGGGGGAGGGGATTAACACAACCAACAAACAGTGAAAACCAAATATACAATACTGATGTGAAAAATCCTGAAGGGCCTAGACAGACTCAGTCATACAGAATACAAGAGAGATGTTAGGGCTCGACAAGCTATAGAAATATTGTACTATATCGCACAAAAACATTGGGATCACAAAAGGATATATGGTGTATTTTTTAAGTAGAACAGGAAACGTACTTTAAATTTGTTTTTATTTAAGAGTTCATCCCTCCGTAAGCAAAAGTGTCCCAGGAAATCCTAGGGGCGATGTTGTCGGGTGCAATTTGCCCCTGGTAAAGTCACCCAAGGCAAACTGGTCCTAGGTAAGTGGCCAGACTGAGTGATATGAAAAACCCTACTGAGAGACAAAATCAAGGACTCAAATACCTTGTCCAGAACAGGGATACTGGGGCCCTTCCCTGGGGCCAGGCCTGGGGGGAGCTTTTTGGCGAGAGCCTAGTAGTCGGGCCGTTATCCGTGGGGTCCGGCCAAGCACAGCCCAAATGAGTCATGTGGGACCACCCACCTGTGCACTCAGCATCTGCAGAAGGAGCCATAATGGTCTGGTGCAATGTAGATTGGACGGCAACTAATAGCAGGTGACTTGGTGGTCTGATCCCTGGGTACCAAAACGGGCTTTAGAGATATGGAACATTACCTCTAAGGTGGGAATGGAGCCTGAGCTTGTGCAGGAGATAGTAGGCATCCGTCCATCTTGAAGATGACAGTTGCTCCGTGGTCAGTCTATCTTAGTGCTGTTAAGAACATCTGCACTGGCTCAGCAATCCGATCCTTGCATGGAAGTCCATTCTGCAGGTACTGCATACGAAGTTGGATTTTAAAACTGGAGCTTGAGTTAGTTGTCTCTGCCTCCTGCATTGCCTTCTGTCCTCTAGCTGCTGATTGCATCTTTCTTCGCCTGTCTTAATGCCTTCTTGAACGATGCAGTGCCAGCCACTTTGGTTTCCTGTGAGCTGATCCCAACTCTCTGGGTCGACGCCTGCCAACTTTAGGTCACGCTTGCAGACGTCTTTATACTGTAGTGCTGGGCAGCCCACTGGGCGGTGTCCTGTGGCCAGCTTGCCATACATGACATCCTTGGGAATGCGACCATCTGGCATACGATGTACATGTATTTATAACACACAGACTGTGATGGCAGCAGAACTCAAGTAACCTCTGGCCATTCTCATTTATCTTTCCTATGCCATGATGACCTAACACGTTTGGGCAGGATTCTCGATCTGCACCCACCCTAGCGTTGAAATCTCCCAAGAGGTAAATGTTAACAGAATCCCAATGTCAGAGCACAATGTCGTCTAGGTGTTCATAGAACTGATCTTTAACTTCGGAAGTAGCTTTTAGGGTTGGTGCATAGATGCACACCAAGTTTGCAATGCCTGCTGATGTGGAAAGGCGTAGGATGAGAACTCTTTCTGTGCCACCTGTTGGAGGTTCAATCATGTGGAGCAGGGTGTTCCTGACAGCAAAACCAACTCTTTGTTCCCTAGTTTCCTCAACACCTTTCCCCTGCCAGAAGAAGGTATAATATTCTTCCTCCAAAGATCCACTGTCTGGTAGCCTTGTTTCGTGCAGTGCTGCTATGTTGACATGCAGTCTATGCAGCTCACAATCAATTACTGCAGTCTTACGAGCATCCTCAATTTCTTTCAGGTCGTCGGACGGTCCAGTGTGCATTGTTCGCATGTTCCAACTGGAGAAACAAAAAACTGGGGTCTTAAGCTTTTTCAAGTGATATTTTACTGGTGCATGGTTAACAGTCTGCTTGTTGAGAAAAACTCTGAGCTGAAGCAGAGTAGACCATGGCGGATCAACACCTTACTGGCCGGGGGATGCCCGGCTTGAGGTGGGCGATAGTTGACCGATGGGACACAAGAATCCCTCCCACCATCAAAGACAGCCCGTGGCGTCCAGCTCTATGCCAGTTGAGCAGGGACTTATAACCCGTAACTGCTGCCTTCCGTGTTGTGCTCGCACCATGAGGTGAGACTAGAGTGACCTCTCCAGGGCACAGGCCTGGGCAACAGTATATGAGGGCCTTGTGCTGCCCAGACAGAGCTTGTGCAGCAGATAGAGAGATACCATCCAGATATAGTCGAGCTCAACTCAACACACAGTATGGGTTCTCCTGGTGAGATCCTGGACTCTGTTCCACTCTGGAGTTGCCCTGGATGAGAGGCATTGGGCAGGTGTGGGTTTACTAATAGACCCAGTTTGGTGCTGGTACGTTAGAGTTTATCCTGTTTACTGAGAGAGTCGTCCCCCTGCAACTTCAAGTTGTACCCAAAAGTACAGCAAGGGTGTGCAGGGAGCATTTGCAGAGGCTCCTGTCTGGGAGATCTTTAACTAACACCTCCAGCAGAACTTCTACTGCATTCCCAGGGAGGCTGGAAACATTGGCGGCTCTATTTTGACAATCTAACGCAAAGCATAAAGCGCAAGGCGCAAGTAACATTTATGGGCGTGTCCAAATCCATTTCGCTATTTTAACGGCGGAAAAAACAGACTTTGCGCCAGTGCAAGGCGCAAAAAGGTTGTCCAAACTCTTAATTATTCAGAGGTGTGTTTTGGGCGCAACAAGCAGTAAACCGATCAGAATGGCATGTCACCTCACCTTTAAAAGATGGGCGCATGAGCTATAGTGGATTTCTATTATAATGGCATGTTTACCTGGCAAACCACATCGGTTTTCGGCTGAGGAAACAGACGTGTTCATGCATGAAGTGAAAAGGCGGGAGCACATCATTTATGGGAGCACCAGTAGTCCACCTAAGCCTATCGAGGTGAAACAGGCTTGGGAATATGGAGAGAAATTTGTCTCAAAATTAATCATTTTGAGACAAATTTCTCTCCATAAGTTGTACTCTATAATAAAACGTATATGAATCAAAATAACAAAAAACGATTAGCGCACTTCAAGCATGTACCTGTGTGTGTAACAAGCGTCGTGCACCCGCACATTTCTAAAACGCGCCGCTTAAATATTGTTTAATAATATGCCACTGACTTTAGACGTGGTTTTTCTTGGTCAAAAGCGCAATGTCATTTCGCTGTCTTAAAATAGCTACATGCTGACAACGCGCCCAGCCTCACCTCATTTAAAAAAGACCACTCCTACGATCAGGAAGCGCGCACAAAATTGTTCTTTTGAAAACGCACGCTTGGTGTGAAAATAAGGAATGCACTGGTACGAAACTAGCAAAACCACTCTGCGTCGTGCTTTCCGCCGGTGCAAAATAGGGCCAAATGTGCTTCCATTGCTGACGGGGCTGCATGGAAATGTGGCTGTAAGGTCTTTAGCGCTTGTCGTGGGGGCAACCTCAAAATCCAGTGGTGGACACCAGTGATTGGGGGGGACATTCGACTGAAGAAGTCCTACCGAGGTTGGCAGTTGTGGAAGCAAAAACTTGGGTGTGGGAGGAGTTTGTTGAAATTATAAAGAAATAACTTTCAGTTGGTCTCAAAGATTCTGGGAAACCGTTAGACAAATCAGAAGAGGGACACAGTGCTTTGTCCATATTGTTTACAGCAGAGATTGAATGCTGTTGACCTCAACTAAGGATATAGTCAGGCAGTGAAAGCAATACTTCAAGGAGCTCCTCAATTCCACTGACATGCCTTCGTTGGAGCTGGAGGACTTGCCAATAACTAGGGTTCAGGTTACTGAAGTAGTCAAAAACTCTTCAGTGGCAAGGCTCTGGGGGTGAATGGGATACACCCTGAGTTCTTTAAGGCTCTGGATGTTGTTGGGTTGTCTTGGCTGACACGCCTCTTCAACTTTGCATGGAGGATGAGGACACTGCCTTTTGGATTAGTAGACTGGGGTGGTGGTCCCCATCATGAAGAAAGGGGACTGGAGGGTGTGTTCGAACTTTAGTGGGATCACACTCCTTAGCCTTTTTGGGAAGGCCTATGCCACGGTACTGGAAAGGAGAGTCTATCCGTTGGTCGAACCTCAGATACAGGAGGAACAATGTGGTTTTCATCCTGGTCATAGAACACCAGACCAACTTTTTGCCATCACAGGGATACTGTAGGGTTCATGGCAGTTTGCCGAACCAGTCCACTTGTGCTTTGTGGACTTGGAAAAGGCATACGACAGTGTTCGTCACAGTGTCCTGTGGGGGGTGCCTTGGGCATACAGAGTCCGAGGCGTACCGAGACTGCTGCTACGGTCCATTCAAATAACATTCAAATGGACTGAGCTGACTGAGCTTGGTTTGCATTGCCAGCAGCAAGTCAGACTCATTCCTGGTGGGCTGCCCTCTGTCACCGATTCTGTTCATAACAGAATTTCCAGAAGCAGATAATCGGTGGAGAGTGTCTGGTTCAGTGGCCTCAGGATTGCATCTTTGCTCTTTGTAGATGAGGTGGTCCTGTTGGCTTCATGGGGCTCCAACCTTCAGCTTGCACTGGGGCAGTTTGCAGCCGAATGGAAAGCAGCCAGGATGAGGATCAGCACCTCCAGGCCGTGGTTCTCAGCCGGAAAAGGGTGGTTGCCCTCTCTGGGTTGGGGATGAGTTGCTGCCTCAGGTGGTGCCATTTCTCATAATCTTGTTCACAAATAAGGGAAGAAGAGACTGACTGGTGGATGGAGGCAACATCAACACTGTATCGTCTGTTGTGGTGAAGAAAGAGCTGAGTTGAAAGGCAAAGCTTTCAATTTATTAGGCAATCTACGTTTCTACCCTCACCTATGGTCACAAGCTTTGGTCAATGACTAAAAAAACGAGGTCACGAATACAATCAGTGGAAACAAGCTTCCGCCGCAGTGTGACTGGGCTCAGCCTTATAGATAGGGTGCACATCTTGGACATTTGAGAGGGGCTCAGAGTAGAGCCACTGCTCCTCCACTTCAAAAGGAGCCAGCTGAGGTGGTTCAGGAATGTGGTAAAGATGCCTCCTGTATGCCTCCCAGGGGAGGTGTTTCGGGCATGTCCAGCCTAGAGGAGACCCTGGGACAGACCAAGGACACACTAGACAGATTACATCTCTTGGCTGGCCTGAACACCTCGGCATTCCTTTGCAGGAGCTGGAGGAGGTGGCTGGGGTTGAGGGAGGTGTGGTCATCTCTGCTTAGACTGCTGCCCTCACAACCCAGAAAAGCGAGATAAAGCGGTAGAAGATAAATGAATGAATGAATAGTTCAACAAGTGAGTTCATGCTTTTTACATGTATTTAACGATAATTTATTTGGTCATAGAATGGCTTGTTTTATACTTAAAATAATGTATGTAAGATGCTGACTTTGACAAACTGAGAATCATCTCAGTCATAAAGCACTGTGTGAATAAAACTATTGGTGCCCATCTAATTTTTGAACACAAAATTATATGGCTAAAATCATCAAGAAGTGGAATTTTTGCACCTTAAAATCCGTATTGAAGACAGAATTTTCATATCGGCTGGGTCCCAACAATTAGGGGTAAAATGTCAAAGCAAGGGAGAGAATAAGTAAGAATGGGGGAAAAACAGATGAAAGGGATATAATCCAATTTATATCAAATGCCATGCTGCTAAGCCATGCAAGTTACACTAAAACGTATTAAGAGTAGCTTTACATTTTCAAACAGGAAGCAACAAGATTTGCTTAGCAACAGAAAGCAACACTGAGCAACAAACATGGTTAAAGAAAATAAAAACAGATACCACACATGCAATGCTCAAGCTATTCAACCCATTAGCTTGGCCATAATAATTATTCCATCTATTTGCTACAGGCAGATTAGATTATTCATCCAAACAGAGAACAGGTCACAACTCCTGTAAACAAGGTAGAGCGAGAAGCCTGGCTTCTCAGGCAAAAGCAATCCCCTCGCATTGTAAGCACAGCACCAGATGGTGAGAGCCCCACTATTCTCATGCACCACCGTAGAACGCTGACCTAAAGGAGAAGCTCAAAGTCCACATTCCCTCCATTTCCTAGAAGGCAGCCAGCAGTGAAGACCTTTGATGTCCTTAAAGGACAAGAATCCGATGCCATAAAGTCTCCATCCAGCTGCTACTGCTTTTCCCACCTGGTGGGAGGGTGAGTGAGTCACCCTGAACTACTCCATCTGCACCCCATCAAAAGCTGACTATGCAAGCGAGACTGCCCTCACTAGCATGGAACAAGATCCAACACACTTACCTGCTCAAAGTGCATGGCATTCAGGGGGATTATAAGCAAATTTTTAAATGACTGGATATATCCAGATGCCATAACAGCAAGCGAAGGTTTGCCTTGAGGTTTAGAGCTTATCAAATCCAGCACACTCACTTGCTGAGATTTCACCGAAAAATGCATCTCACTGTCAAAAAACGAGGAAGCACTGAACTAAGTGCAGAGAGAGTGAACCCACCAAGCAAACTGGTGCCAGAAGATGGCTTTTTGCATATATTGTGATTTTCACTCGATAGTTCTCACTTTAAAATGTTAAATTCAAACTGCATTCAGTGATATGAACATATTACAGTCTAACTTGTTCTCCTCCAGAGATTAATAAAGGGCTTTCTTGCAAAACACATTCTAGAAACATCCAGTGTGCCTTGCTAAGCTATTTTTTCATTCAATTCCTGTCTTATATTTACATCATTAGAAACACTACTATTTCTGGGTTCTTTCAGCGATAATCTACATAAGATGGGTCTGGCTCGCACAAAATGTCATCATGTTGCAATGCAATTTACTTATTGTTATCACTATTGCAGTCTTCGTTGTCAGGATCTCTGTCAGCCTCATTATTAGAGGGCAGAGAGCTCACATGAATTTGTTTAATCATTTACCTTATAAATGATGGCTTCGAAGAGAGCTGGCAATGAACAATTAGATGATGTCTTATAAGTGATTCATGGGGCAAGCAACTGATGATGTAGCTTGGATGGTGCACACAATCTAGTGTGTTTTTTTTCCATTTTTTCATATAGCCTACTTGATAAAAGTGACTACTACTTTTCCTTTTAAGCATATATTTTTCATTTCAATATAGCTATAATACTATTAACATTATTGTGATTGGACAATAATCCCAATTCCCAAATCATTATTTGCTGTACATTAGCTTATACTTTCACCTCAGACTCCTTACATTAACACTACAGAACAATGCCAAATCCAACTGACTTAATACACTGTCAAGAACATGGAAGCCAAAAAATTTCAGATTTTCTCTTCCATTGTATGAATCCAAATAGGTACATGAACACTATAATTAAGGGAAATTAGATTTTAAAACATTATTATTATTTAGGCAGCTAAAGACCAAACCATAAATCTATAAACTTTGTGTTCCTTTGAGATGACTAGGCCCCTAACATTTGGGACAGACTTTTTTTTTTTTTTTGGCTTTCATACTCCACAGTTTTAGATTTGTAATCAAACAACTGACATGTTTAAAGTGCAGTTTCAGAGTATAGTAAAGGATAATAAGATTTTTATCCATTTTGGTTTCACCATGCAGAAGTAATATCACTTTATATAGAATAATCCCTCCCAATTTAGGGCACAATAATGTTTGAGAAACAGCAATGATATGTAAATTATAGTGTAATACTTTCTTGCATATTCTTTGCCTGCAATGACTGCTCATAGCCTGCGACTCAGACATCTCCAGGTGCTGAATATCTTCTTTTGTGATGCTCTGTCAGGCCTGTACTGCAGATATCTTAACCTCCTGCTTGTTTTAGTGGGAAGTCCTCTTAAATTCTCTTCAGCATATGAAAAGCATGCTCAATTGGATTGAGATCGGGTGGCTGACTTAGTCAGTCAAGAATTTTCCAGTTTTTCATTTTGAAAAGCTCCTTTTTTGCTTTAGCAGTATGTTTGGAATCATTGTCTTGCTGCAGGATGAAGCCCCAGGCAGTGACTTTTGAGGCATCTGCTTGCAGCTGAGCAGATAAGATGTTTATATATACTTCAGAATTCATTTTACTATTGCCATCAGCAATTACATCATCAATGAAGATAAGTAAGCCAATATCTGTAGCAGCCATACACGCCCAGACTATGTATGAGTTAAGGTGGTATGCTTTGCATCTTGGGTAGTTCCTATTGACCTCTATACGTTGCTCTTGCCATCACTCTGAATGAAGTTCATCTTGGTCGCATCTGTTCAGAAGTAATTTTTCCAGAACTCTGTTTGCTTTTTCAAATACTTCTGGGAAAACTGTAGCTTTCCATTCTTGTTTTAGCAGCTCACCAGTGGTTTGCATTTTGCAATACAGCCACCCTCTGCGGACAACAGACATTGGCAAATCCACACCTACATTGTAACCAGTGTTTCTGATCTGCTAGACAGGTGTTTGGGGATTTATTTTCTTTATGATGAGAATTCCTCTGTCATCAGATGTGGGAGGACTTTCCTAGCCTTCCAGTCCCTTAGTGATTACAAAGCTCACCAGTGTTCTTCTTATTCTAAATAATGTTCTAATGGTCAACAAATGGCAAGGGTCATCGAAAGCCTAGAATGATGACTAGACACTGAAAGCTCTTTTATACCTGCACTAACAAAGACCTGAGTACTCAAAAACACCTGTGAAGCCATGTGTCCCAAACATTATAGTGCCCTTAAATGGGGGGGGGGGGGGGGGCCCAAAAAATAAAGTAATTTTTTTTTCTCGGGGGGCAACCCCAACGCGGGAGGGGGGGGGGGTGGGGGAAAGGGGAGAGAGGGGGGGGGGGGGGGGGGGGGGGGGGGGAACTAATAGAGAGTCATGTACTTTCTACATGGAGAAACCACAATGTATAAAAATACCTTTTAATAAAACCTGAGAATGTACACTTCAATCAGTTTGTTTGATTACAAATCTATAAAACTATGGAGTGCAGAGGCAAATAAAAAAATGTATCTTTCTCCCAAACATTATGGAGGGCACTGTAACTCCTGGGCCATAAATTAGAACGTGTCCCTTCAACAAATGAAGACTGATCTGGTCCTATACATTTCCCTACAGAACTGCTAACGTTCCTTCAGAAGTATTGGATAACTTACCCACAACCAGAAAGCCTAGATCCTTGAGGATCTCGACTGTGGAAATCTATCTGGCACTCAGTAAGAAACACTAAAATAAGCTTACAGAAAACATAAAGGAGGAGGAATTTGTATACGAAGCTATCCTGATGCTGATCTCTTTATTTTTCCTTATAATAAATAGATTTTACAATGCTTATCACAGCCCTACTACACTAACACATAACTCTAGCTTGTCCTTACTTCTACTTACTCTTTCCTCTTGCAATGGCACATGTTCATATCCCAGGAAGAGAATGTCGATTACCTACCTCCTCACAGTGGGCAGCAGGTTGTATTGAGTCACCCTAATTCTGCCTTAAGCTCCACAGGAGATAATCAGACCTCTCAACAAGTGTAGCCACATATGAAATGCATCAATCTGTTTCCAAGGCAACGGGACATGTTTAAAGGAGCAGACTGTGGGAGTAAATTGCAACTTGGCTACCACAAGGTATCTGAGCTTTTGTTTGAGATACAAAATAAAAAGTTCTGTGGTCCTTAAATTTTTTTAACTTCTGCCCGGAATGGCAAAATTCCAGTATCTCAGAGATAAAGAGCAACCACCATTCTTTGGAAATTAAGGGCATTTGTTCAAGGAAGTGCTAACTACCTATCTGCTTAGCATACTGCAGAACATTCTTCAGCTCCTCGGAAGCAGCTTGCTGCCCACTCTTCCCCAAGTGCTGGTTGAAGAACTGTACAACCTTCTTCCAGGTCAGGCCTTCCTTAGAGAAGAGCTCCTGTCTCTTCAACCTTTTGGTCTGAAAAAGGGTACAAAATTACATTTAGAACATTACTGAGGCAGCTGCAATGGAAAGGACACACACATCACACCAGGTGTTGATGCAGTCAGATTAGATAAAATGTTAAAACTTGGCTATGCATACAGATTGGCAAGCACAAAGACACACGGCATTTGAGGCTGGTTTAATATGTAACCAAATGAAACTAAGGCCTTTCAGTGCTCTGCAAATCACCTGCCCTGTTGGTCGGCAACACATCATATCAACACTCCAAAAGCCAAAACAACAAAAAACTATGTGGGGGTTGGAAGGCACCTCTAATGCGGGAGCTAGGTCTGGCTGGAACCTAAAAACAGATATCAACTGTCCCACGTTCCACTGCCATTCACATTAACTGAGAGAAGGGCTCTTTCTTCCTTTCTTCCTTTCATGTTCCTCCTTATCGCTCAGCTCAGCGAGTGCACATTGCAGAGAATAGCTGACAACGGAGTTTCCACAGCCCAGAGAGGGAGCGATACACTCAAAGATTCACATCCGCTTGCCTCCAAAGAAGAATATCAGTCCATAGAGAATCCCAGGTTGAGGGTGACACAGGCCAACACTACATCCTGACTTCACTTTAATCAGGAGTTCTACATCCCTTAAAACTTTTTCACTAAAACCTAATTAATTTTTCACAGGATGTTAAGTGCAGTATGTCTCTGTCCCACTTTAAATACTTAAATGATTAAAATCTGAAGCTTAAGTTCAGCAAAATGAAAGAAAACACACGCACTCAGTTTAACAGTACAGTGCAGAACTTGTACCAAACCTGACAGAAGCAACTAAGCTGAAGGCCTCCGTACCAAAGCCTAAAAAGAAAGAAATGGAGGAGGACAGGTGCAGTGTCTGGGTGTGAACACTCACAGCTAGATGATGCTTGCAGTTAATGACTAATGGTGATCATGATAGGAGAAGGGAATAGAAGAGCACTGGAGGGAAATGGACTGCTGCCTTTCTACAGAGAAACTGTCACCACTGGAGCAAAAACAGAAGTGATAAATAAATAAATAAATAAATCAATCACAATTCGGGTCTGCCTCTACCACCCTTCTGCAAATATATCAGCATACAGGTCTGCTAACGGGCAAGCCCAGAGTCGTACAGAGAGTGGCCTGTTAGTGAGTCTGATACCGGTCCCTGGAACTCTGCCCCAGTACATCTTTGTGTGGGTCTACCACCACCTCTGGCCAGCTGACTCTGCAAATTAGCCTTCCTTTACCTACACCCAGTGCAGTCTCTGCTTGGTAGAGTTTCACAGTCATGTTCAGGAGAAAAATGAAGCAGGTTCACTTAGCTGCTGCTCTGAGTCAGTTTCACCAGTAAAAGCAATCGCATTAATATATCTTACCCATCAATTCTCTATGAATGAGTATTCACTATTTAGTATTTGGCTACATATTTGTGCTAGCTGTTCCCACTTGTTCTCTGGAAATGCATCAGCCACACCACTGCTCAACCAATTCAGCCAGAACCAAGCGTGCTACTTCCGGGGCACCACAATCTACACCCATTATTTTAAAGCCTAATGAGGTTAGCCTGTTATGGCCCAATCCTATTACTTTCAGCGAGACAATGATTCACTGACAGAAAGAACTTGCAAATATGAAAACATGATTTCATTTCTCCTTATTGTGACAATAAATTTTTGTTGCTACCTTTTTATTATTATTATTTTGCCAGAAGGCTGTTGAAGAATGCTGTATTCATAATGTATTCATATGGAGCCATTTTGTTAGAGGAAAAAAAACAAAAAAAGTAATGTTGTGTTTCACTGCAAGACCTTGATCAGTAAGATCCTTACTGGATCAAAGTCAGGATGAAATTAAAATAAAAACTGGAAGTTTGCAATCAAGGACTTAAGAAACATTATGAGTCACACACTCCGCAGCCAGTGAGAAAAACAGGCAGAAAACATGAGGGGTAATGAAAAATCTATCAAGTCAATGACTCCAATAATCTAACTAATTCAATACGAAAGATGTTGTATTATCATGTGTACTCGCCCCCAGCCACTCACTAGCACCCCCCTCCCCCACTCCAGGCAATGATCTAATATAGACCAACTCTTATTGTATTCTTGATGATAGACAGGAGCTTTGGAATTAATAACACGTATATTGTTGCTCCATTATTCAGAGAGAAAACTAAAAATATATTGAGCAAAAAATACATACACCCAGCCAATTTTCTGTGTTCCTAGCAATAAAAACAAAAACTACAATGTTAAGTAAGGAATCTTATGTCTTAAGGCATCCAACCATTAATTCAGCACAATAATAATAAATAATAATAATAAATATAACCGCAAGCGGTTATGGGCAGGTTCAAGCACGCAGTATAACGGGGCAGCATGGACCACTAAGGCAGAAAGCAAAAGCAGCTTTGACCATTGAATATTACACAGAGCATTGATTTGGGGATTATAGCAGTGTTGGTCTAGGCTGTTGGGGGGCAAATGCTATGCGGAATCTACGTAGAGACTATCCCATGCAGTAAAAGGCCAAGGCAAGGCAACACCCTATATGGGATGTCAGTCCGAGATTATAATTATTACTACTACTCAATCTTGTAATGTAATTGTATTATAATATGCAGTTGTTGCTAATAATGATAATAATAGTTATCATTATTAGAGCAAATAAAGGTGACACTACTACAATATTTAAAGGTTATTACTTAACAAATGCACCCAAAATGAAAGTGTCAAGCGCGGAATCTTTCGAGTACTTGCCTTCAGATCGATTTCCACCATGCAGTCATCCTGCTTGCTGACGTTTGAGAAGGAGCGCAAAGCGCCCGTGAGCCTTGGTGGAACCATGGATCCCAGACTCAGTGGTCCATAAGACATAAAATGGGGTTCCTCAGCTGCTTATGTCCACTCTAAAACAGTTTCAAGATATATAAATAAAACTGCGCCAAAGAATATTGGCAAACTAAACTGTGAAAAACAACGAAGTGTATTTTTGTGAGTTCTTACATCGACATCGTTCGTTTCATTACTGGAAGTACAGGGTCT
This sequence comes from Gymnarchus niloticus, assembly GCA_009936485.2. NCBI lineage: Eukaryota > Metazoa > Chordata > Actinopteri > Osteoglossiformes > Gymnarchidae > Gymnarchus > Gymnarchus niloticus. The sequence goes on along the minus strand of JAACJT020000110.1, from coordinate 669,433 downwards.
GTAAACTGTATTCCGAAAACGTACATCAATATAATATAGATCTGCGAAGACAACACTGCAAATGATCAAAACCCGGTTTTAGCGGAGAAACTAACTGTGTGGAGAAACGAAAAAAAGCAGCAGTTTACTTTTTAAATGTAATAAAGTTCATGATATTTACTGTAATCCTTGAAAAGTTACTAGAATGTCACCTGTCTATTTAGTATGAAGGCCACGTGTCTTAATACATAATACTTAATACAGCAGGATGCTTCCGAACACTATCACGGCAGGATATTTATGTTTGCATCTGTCTCCAAATGTGACAGCAACATTATTTATTCATGCATTCATGTATTTAAATAAATAAATCTGGATGTCAGGTAACGTAACTGTCCGGAGGTGGAACACAGCTAGCTCATAACTGGTAGCAAGGCCCCACTGATAGCCGCCTACAGAAAACGCAATGTAAGTGTAGAAATATATAAACGAATTGTCTGTATACAGCTTCTCAACATAATTCCAGGTTATACTTTTCAAAATTTATACCCGCTATTTTAGCTGCTGTAGGCAGCAGAGGTAACAGTCATCATCCTCTACAAAGGCAGTTTCATTCTTCAAGAATTCTGTTTTCGACACCGCTTCTAGCAATCCCATGTGGCATTCCATCAAATAAACGCAATATTTAGAGGCTATCACCAGCGTTTAAATGTCATTATTTGTAAACTCACAGTCAAACCACGAAATGCTGTCTGAAACTTGCTGAAGTGTACACTACTTCGGGATTCCAACCACAACCGGCAAGGATCCGCAAAGCACTCTGGGTATTGTATTTCTCTGAATGATAGCGACACTAATTTGCGAAGGTTTAACGTGCTGGTTTTAAACTACAGTCCCCAAGCAATATAGGAACCATAAGGAAACGAAAAAGAAACTGAGCAAAATACCGTGAGACACAATTAATCGATAACCGAAGGTACTCAAATAAGCGTTTAGGTATTCGTGCTGACGACGACAAAAGTCTTTGTGGCTGTTGTTCGTTCCTGTGTATGTAATGCTCACGACGGGCGATGTTCTGTTTTTCATTGCAAAAATTACACGCCAAAACAGGTAAAACGCATTAAGAGGTACAAACAAAAAGAGCGTCTAAGCGCAATATGTGGTAGAAACTCTTGTATCATGGTTGATGGATGAATTCCGTTTTTATTGATGTTGTTTTACAGGCGATAATTAGTTCGATTTTACAGTTATGAGTAAAATCCTGTGCCCTCATCCTTTTTTCCATAACTGCTTATCCTATACAAGGTCGCAGTGAATGGTGCCACCAGTATCACATTTTAAGTTCATGTTTTGCTTCAGTATGGTGATTGCTGTTGAATGCACAATTAGGCTCATTCCTCTACATTTCGACTTTGTACTCTATCTACTGACACGATTGCCCTCAGTCCGTTTTCACTGTATCTGCCACGTGCTTCGAACGGTAATCAACAAAACCATCATCAATCTGAAAAATGATACCGGGTTGATCGTTATGAACGGTTTAATGAGTATATTATTGTATAAATAGTTTGTTTTTAAACCAGTTATGTGTATTAAAAAATATCTGCTTCATAAACTCATAAACAGGCTATATATATTTAAATATATATATATGTCTTAATACTACCTCACTAGAAGTACCATAATTTAGTAATACTATAAATATTAACATGGTTTTGTACTTTATTCAAAACACATATATAGTGTTACGTTTTATACTAAAATTTTTTCTTGAAGCACAACAACAGTTTACAATTTCTATATATCGCTTTCCTTTGGAATCTGCACCATATATTTAGTAACCTTTGTCACACTTCAATTTTCTATAAAAATACAATATTTAAAAATGTTTTCTGCTCTAATGTCCAGTGGCTTCACTGAGTTGCTTATGGTCCACATACCCATTTAAATTGTGGATATAGACAAGATTAAGAAGAGTTGTACTGTATGTATCGTGTTGAGTGTAGAACAATGTGTTTCAAGAACTATTTTGTGTCTCTTTATAATAGAACATCAGTCCAGGTATATTAATAGGCCTGATATGTCTTGGTTGGAGTAACATCCGGTGCAGGTCGTTCCCTGCCTCATTCCTTGTGCTTTCTGGAATAGCATCTAGGAGCACTGAGACCGTGCTTAGTTATGGAAAATATGGGTGATGTTACTCTTCAGTAGTATCATGTGCTTGAATCTTTTGACTGATCTTTAATTTAATCTCTCACTCAGTTTAGAGCTAATGCAAATCATAACCTCAAATTCATAATCAAAGGCAAAGGTGTCAGTAGCCCCTGCTCAGTATATAGGCATTCACAAAAGAATATTTCTAAATCATACAGAGCATCTCATAGTTCTACAAGAAATATCCTTTTTTAAAGAAAAAAATAATTGTACAGTCTGCATTATTTTATTATATACACATCACATCTTTAACAGAATGAGTCATTATGCCTTTATTGGTTGTTTAAAGTAGCTAAATAATTATGTCAGTGTTATTTGTATTATTTTTTGCATTAGCCATGATGTCACTTGCCTGCATTGCCTACTGATTGTTGATTCTGTAATGTTTCTTTACCTCATGTTTAGTAAGAGCCTCATTCTTCTGTCCCCTCTGATGTCATTTCTTGTCAGTGTGGAGGGTTACTCACAGTGTTCTTGTTTGTATTTCTCTGTGATGGTCATCCATCACACACTGCCCTGTTCTTTCTCATTCTTTGATATGTAAAAGGGCCTGTGCATTACTTATGTATTCTTGTTACATAAAGTTATGTATCCTTTCTGAGTTCTGTGTGAACTTATCAGCCATAGTTTGTTTCATTTTGATAAATCAGAAGATGAGACAAAGAACTGAATAATTAATTTTGAAACATGTCTATCCCAGATCCAGGTAAACATGAAAATTCCCAATGGATAATGTTTTACAGTATGTTGGTTTTTATTTGCATTCTGAATCAACTCGTGTGCAAGTTGTCATTGTGTATTCACATGTATTTAAGAGCAACCTAATTTCAAGTGAGTACCACAGCCTTCGACTTTTCCACAGACAAAGTCATTTGGTGAGAGGTAACTAATCCCCCCCAGACACGGTGAAAACAAAGCTACAGGACACATCAGACAAGAGAGAGGCAGTGAAAGAAAGAGAGATAAGGCTCACAGTGGATTGCCTGGTTATTGATAGCTCACTTACACCTTGGTGGAAACTTGGTTTAAATTATATTAACATAGATAATTTATCACTCTGTTGCACATTTGATTAATTTTGCAGTCATTGTAAGATTTAGAGGGAGTGGGTCTCCATTCTGCCACATCCCTGAGATGGTATGCTGAACCTGCTATGGAAATACTTCTGTAATGCAACTGTTATCTTCAAACAGAAAAAAACAAAACTAATGAGGACTGGTCTTTTGTTTTTTTGTTTTTTTTTTTTTAAATTGTCTCCCAAGGTTATATCATGTGGAGATTCTGTATTGATGATGTAGCAAGAGAGTTTATCTTGTCCGAATCAAGTGCATTTCTTTAAGCAAAAGATACAACGCCAAACCAGACCACAAGCTAGTTTTGAATGAGATGTTGAGGCTGGAATATGGGAGGGTCTGGATAGTGTGGATAGAACGGATGGTCTTTACTCGGTGTAAACATAGTCACTTATCTGTGTGGGTGTGATGCTGGAACACAAAAATGTGCACTGTGCCTGGTTAAACCCATGCACATTGGTCTTTAAGGGGCACAGAACATCAACCTGAACTGTAGAGGCAGTCCACCTCTAAGTAAAAACCATACATCTAAGCAGAATTTACTATGGGATCACTAAAGAGGCTTCCACAACACAATCAAGGCTGATTGGATAAAGATGTGTTTGGGTATGGTTTGATGCATGATCCCCAGGACATTATGATAAGGAAGAACCCTCTGTTCATCAGTGGGCCTAGAGGGATGGAGGAAAATGCACTTAGTCCAACAAATATGAATATTTAAGTATCAAGAACTATTGTTCTTTGTAAAGGTGCAGGTCAAGTGAATGTTACAAAAATGAAGGCAAGCTGTAGAGACAGACTTCTACCAGCTCTTAATTTCAACCTTGCATTGTTTCTCATTTCCTTAAGCTTTCTGGCTGTGAGATTGAGACAGGGTTGGGTGCTGCAGTAGTCCCTGCCAAATCTGTGTTAAACTTGCAGCTTACAAGGATTCCAGCAGAGTGACAGCAGCACTAGCCTGAAATCTTCAGAGAGATACTGTATCTTCACTGGCCTTGCAGAGGGAATTATTATCACTTTAGTTCAAATCAGGGATGAGGTCATTCCTATACTGAATTGAGAATGGTTGATGAATTTCAATCCTTATATTTGTGTCATTAAGTGCAGGAACTGATTGTCAGTTAAAGAACCTGAATTTTGCAATGTGGCATTCAGTAAAATGCCAAAGTCAGCATTACCAATATATACTCAGCAGCTAGTTCATTAAGTACACCTTCCTAGTGCTGGGTTGGACCCCCTTTGGCCTTCAGAACTGCCTTAATTCTTAATGGCATAGATTCAAAACGTGCTTGAAACATTCCTCAGAGATTTTGGTCCATATTAACATGATAGCATCATGCAGTTATTGCAGATTTGTCAGCTGCAGGTGTATGTATGAATGCAAATATAGATTTATCTATTTAGCTGTATATATAAATACAAAATATGTTTTTAAGGGCTGTGATCATTTAATATTTAAGGTTTCAGTAATCATTTTTGTAATCAGTTTTGTAATTGTTCTTAGATTGCATTAAAGAGTTTAAGCTTAAACCTGGTCAGGCTTACAAAGAGATTCCA
>JAACJT020000110.1:649320-664510 GCA_009936485.2 Gymnarchus niloticus | reverse complement strand
GGTTCCTCCCAAGGTTTCTTCCTCCTGAGGGAGTTTTTCCTTGCCACTGTTGCCTTTGGCTTACTCTCTGGGGACTGAGGGCCCAGGACTATGTAAAGCACTTTGTGACAGTGCTTCTTGTTAAAAGCGCTATATAAATAAAATTGAGTTGAATTGAATAGTGCTGCGACCTGTGCAGGTCCATCAGAATGGCCAATGAGTGGGAGTCCAGGGGTACTGTTGGAACGCACCTTTAATGGTCCCAGCCAGACGAAGTGTATGAGGAATCTTGGAATTCTTGAAAGAGTGGATTTTGAACTGGGAGAAATTCTGCCTGATTAGTAATTAGAATAGTTTATTGATACAGTGCAACATTCTGTGAATTATGCTAAATGCATGCATGACCTGTCAAAATCTTTGGCAAGGACCCCCAGGTTTGCAAAAGCCAATGAGATGTTGGAAGGAGGCTTCAAATTTCAGGATGTTAATGTAACCCAATCAAACAGCCAGTTAAAGATAATGAGGCCTGATAGTCCTTGAAAAGGTCTTGCTGGAGTTGCATTGCACTAGTCAATTAATTACATTGGATCTTAAATTCAAGAGGAAACTGTAGAAACACTTCAGCTGACAAGAGGACCTCATCCTCACCAGGTCTGAATATGTAGTTGTTTCGAATTAGCTGGTTGTCTTCATTCAGGCTTTGACATTGATTGGTGTCATAGAGGAGAAACACCATTACACAACTGCTGACATTCAGGCTCACAGTACCAAAAGATTTTGTATCTGGCCAAATGTAATCGCAACTTATGAAAAAACACCTTCAACTCAATAGTGGGAAAATACATATATTAGTGATGCTACACCTTCATCACATTCCCATAGAGCATCTTATGTGCATCAGGAATGATGTTTAGGCTTTCAAAAGACAATGTGTGAATGCTTAATAATTATCTGAACTTTATATATATATATATATATATATATATATAAAAGTACGGTATACTTTCCATTATGTGAAAATACACCATACTTTTGTAAAAAAGGAAATATACTAATGTGCAGTTTATAAGTTCTTTTCATGCTTTGCAGGTTTCATCTGGGCGCTCTGACTTCCTCCTACAGTCCAAAGACATGCCATATAGGCTAACTGGCATCTGTAAGTTACCTGCAGTGTGTCATGTGTGCGTCTGTGTGGTGGCCTGTGATGGCTTGGTGCCCTGTCCAGGGTGTACTCCAGCCTTGTGTCCTGTGCTGCCCGTGATTGGCTCCAGGCTCCTCCAAGAGCTTGTCCATGATAAACAGTTATAGCACTGTGTGAAAAGTAGTGTAACCAGGAATATCCGGATAAAGTAAACATCCGCCAAACCTGCCGTTTGTCAGAGGTATTCGGATGCCTGCAGAACTTTGTTATGCAGTCCTGCAAATACTCACGAATGTCCGAATTCAGTTGTGATACAGAAGTTTTCAGCTAGGATGGATATAAAAATAATAATGTGTGTATAATGTGTGTTGTGGTGATGATGTCATGAAACGGTGGGGGAGGTCCTACCTAGCAACCCTTCTTTTTTTGTTGAGGCAGTACTTTGGCATTCCCCAGGTATACTGAGGGTGTCCTAGCCCTATTGGATTGGAGGTGTCACCCAAAACCTGCCTAAGAAGAGATCAAGCATCACCTAAGGCATGCACCTCTGATGTGCTTCTGCCCTGCAAGCTAATGGATGACTCTATGCAGCCAAAGAAAATGTGTAAAGTCATGTATCTGGGCAGTAAGTGTATTTTTGTGCAGAATCAAGCCCAAATTAGCACTAGAATATATTCAACTAAATGGTAATATAAATAAAACAACAATTTTTTTAATTTTCCAAAATGTTACTGATATCTGGTTGGATGGCTACAGGAACACAGCTTTGGCTTCAAAATCTCTGCTCAGGAGCACCCCAGCTGTTCCATGTATTTGCGACAGTACATTTCATCACCAACTCAGTTAATTAGCTAAGTTAGTTAGGCAATTAATTTTATGAGGTATTGATTAGCCAAGCAAGGTATATTCATAGAAATAAATGGGTATATTGGACAGTGACTGTAAATTCTGAGGTGACTTTAAGAGATGTTTTGAAATATGTAAACTGAGACACTTTGACATAAAGTCACAGTTTTGCACCAACATGAACATAATTTAAATATTATTTTCTTTACCTGCTTAATACTTTTGGACAATACTTCATATCCTTGAAGCTAGCTGGCAGAATTTTAATATGACTGAGTCTTTCTCACTGCTAAAAGCTGGTTCTTTCATCATTCTCTTACGGAACACAATGGCAGCTGACTGGACAATAAGTTACATATGGTGTCTTTATACAAAAAGCATTCATCAAGGACCATGTGTGGTGACTTGAGGGTGTCATGGCCAAGATCACCCAGCATAATGGCCTGCAGCTCCTTTAATTGTGGACAGCATTTTGCAGAACATACTTATGTGGAATGCGGAAAGAACTGCAGCTGGAGCTGGTCTACAGTTAGCCACCTTATAGCTTAAAAGAGACGAGATCAAGTTGGTAGGGAAAGACGACTGTTAGACCCATCCAGGACGACTCACAGGGGCAGGCTGGATGTTGGGAGTTGACGTGGGACACCGCCACTCACCGTGGGAAAACAACTGTTTCCCGGGGACTGCGTTACTTGATTAGTCACGTCTCTACGTCCACTGCCCTGATGGAGTGTCTGTCCTGTCTTGACGTTAAATAAATGCAACTCCCTCAGGGAGAGTACCGACAACCATGGTGGTCTGTGTTCATCCCCTAACACACAATAGATATCTGTTCTTAATAGCATGCACGATATTATTTTTTGCATTCATGAAATATATCTTTGGTTTCTTCCATTTATAAAACAATTGCTTTCACGTTGTTTGCTGCATCAAATCCGAGGTTGTTAGTGTATGCCACCTGGTGATTGAACGAGAATGGGTTGTTTAAGGAGTTTTCCTATCAGCTACTCTGAGTGGGTCATTTGTTAGTGTCAGAATGCTGCAGAAGCCTTCGTTAATGCAGATCCAGGACACACGACTCAGCCTGTCTGTGCAATCCTGGACTCCTGGTCAAATTATTCACATTCTGAGGAGACAAGGCTTTATCCTGGCAACCAGCCACCATGGGATACATTTTAATAACTAACCCGCAAAAGGCATCCAGTTGAGGCAATTTTAAGCGTAATTCATACTGCATGGCTGTTCATATTAACGCAGCAATATAATGTAGGTTTTCACAGCAATAATCCCCATCTACAGAATGACTGCTGTGGACAGAGAATGGCTTGGTGATAGACTGGTACCACTAACATTAATAAAAAGTAATTTAATTTTTTTCAATATTGCTTAAATTTTGGTTGCATCTGTACCTTAAATTTGGCCATTGTAAAAGTACGAAATACAATTTCTCAAAAATGTATATCTATCCAGTATGTACTCCAACCTTGCATCTTACGGTGCCTGGGCACCAGGCCCCCCTACAACCCTGAGTGGTTAGCTGGATGGATGGTTGGATGGATGGATGGATGGATGGATGGATGGATGGATGGATGGATGGATGGATGGATGATTTGAGTGTGACATTAAAAACATGCTAATGGATTAATTACGCAATGTTGCTTATATGAATGAAGTTATTATTTTGCATGATAGAAAAGAGGATTTAACTGGTCATTGCTTGTCACCACTGCACAGTATTTTAATTGTTTTTTAAAAGGTTTGTGGGGGAGTAATTGTTATCTTCTAATCAAGCATCCCTGCCTTCAGAGCAAAGAAAAATAAATACTGAGACCATCATAAAGCATGACCAGTTCCAGCAGTTATCCACTGTTGTTTGTAACAGGAAAGGTTAACGGCCAATTACACCTGGCTCCTGAAAGAATAGAGTAGGAGAAAGATTAATGGATGTAGGGAGGGTGTGGGCGGGCTGAGGTTGGGTGGAGCAAAGTCAGGTGATGGGTCCCTTTATTCAACTGAAGTCCACTTCTAATATAAAACAGTCTGCAGTTTGTCTCGCAAATGAAACCACGTGTTACCATCTGTAGGCCTGACACCCATCTTTGCCTTTCCCCGTGCTGTAGCCACCAAATTGGCTGTCTTCTGTCTTTCCACCTTTTCCCCAGATTGTTAAACTTTAAAGCCCAAATAAGGTCCCTCTTCATTCTTCCCATCCATGTGTAATGTGGCCATTCTGAAAAGACCATGAAATTAGTCAAATTTATTAGACGACAACTTAAAAGAGGAGGAAGAAATACATAAGTTTTAGATAATGGAATCTTTGGGCCTAGGGGATGAAAGATCAAGAAAGTATATGAAAATACACAAATTATAGCAAGAGTACAGGCTAATGCTGACCACCACAGACACCGCAGGCATAAACAAAAACTAGTTTGAGGTGGACAGGACAATATGACAATTAAACATTATTTAACACACAGAAGCATTGTTGTGCTCCTGGCTATTAGACACGTCAAAGAATGCTCCAGGAACATTTTTGTACAGTTATACAAAAATAAATTACGTAGTATTGTTAACAGCAAGTGTTTTCATTAAATGTAGATAAAAAAAAAAATACTTAAAAATACTGCACTAAGAAGAGACAATAAATATCTGTAGATCCTACATCCTACCTTTAATATTTTAAATGAAATTAAAATAGCGGACATTTATCACACTTATATTTCACACTCCAAGTAACATTTTTTTTTATAATGAGTCGTGTACCACAAAATAGAATGCAACTGTTCAGTAATTTTGATGCTTTTGTGGAGCAGCGAAGACGACATCTGACATTTCATTTAACTGTCCTGTTCTCTCTCCATCAGATACCGGCTTCAATCAGTAGAGAATGTGACCAAGGTTGGAACAGATTAACCCCTAGTAAGACAAGCTCACATGGGGGAGTGAAAGAGAGGCGCATGTAGGCTAGGTTTGTATTGTTAGATTTTCAGCAGGAAGCAGGTGCAAGACACAAAGTTTCTTGCTGGAGCCATCAAGGAATGTTACCAACTGAAGTACCCCTCTAAAAACACGCACACACACATGCCTGCATATCTTTGAATCTGCCTAGACATGAGACTGCTACAAGAAATTTGTAATAAGACATAAGTCCACTTTACAGTGTGTTGTAAGTTCATAGAATGTCCAAAGTAATAAATAAAATGTTAGTTCTAATGTTCGAAACAAGCAGTGGAACTACGTGCTTGAATTATTTGTTTTATGATCCAGCAAGGAGATGTGTGCAGGAGGAACAGTACTACCACTCTCCTCGGGGGAGGGCAATATCAGTACCTAAGACTTTGAGTATACGTAAATATACAGCAGTACAAGCTCTGTAATTTCATCGGAGGTTTTGGAGGCTATAGGAGAAAAAAGTCTGGGCTACCTTTCTTGGCTTTGTTCCCACTGAGACCCTCACCAGGACCTGTGGAGAAAAATTAATGGATAGATGGAGGGATAGACACATGTGTGCATGGACGGATGGAAAAAGCAATGCATCCTGGAAACCAAGCTGGATGTCAGACATCTTTTTCTTGCTTAAGTAAACCTGGCCTCAGAGAGGCTCTGAAACTGCGGAGAACTCCCTTACCTCCATTTAAATCACCCAAAAATGCACAGTGAATTGTGTTGTAAGCATATCAACGGACCAAAACCACTTTTTTGATTTGTTTCTCTCATGCTTATCATCACAACGATAGAAGAAGACAACAGCAAGACGGCTGAGGTCGTTAAATGGAAATGCTCCATTTCGTCCCGTCTGCTCGTCTCCTACGGTCCTGACAATTTGCAGTTTCGGATGATCAATCCAACGAGACACAAATGAAGGGATTGATTTAAACCCCCCAGCAACAAGACCCACTGCATCAGGAAAGTCCATCCATCATGCCGGCGGCAGCCCCCCTCCCCCCCAGCTCTGTCAGAGACGCCACAGCAAGGATCCTGTCCCATTGCTCGTGGGCAGCATTAGCCACCTGGATTGTAAAAAGCACCAGTGTTTGAAATAATGACAGAACCAGAGTAGGGATGCAAGAACTCTGCTCCTAAGCATGTCCCATGTCCTTTTTCCGCAGCCCAAAGCAGCGGTGCAGGAAGTACCAGGAATGTTTAATCAAACAAACTCGTTTATTAAAAAAAAAAAAACCTCACAAAATGCGTTAGAAATTTGTGATTTGTTTCGCATTCTTGTCTATCCATGAAGCAGAAACTTAACCAGGCTGTCAGTACAAGCAGGATGAGTATTATTGGTCATACTGATTTGTTTCATCTTCCCAAGTCATTGCATGAATTGGCGCATTTTTATTTTTTTGCCAAAGCTGAGGGTGCATGTGTGCTAGTATGCAATGAAAGGGCTCACACACAAAAACACACTAAGGGCAATTTGCACAATGTTTTTGACATTGCCAGTCACACTTTATTACATTAAAGTGGATTTTTGTTGGCATAATACTCATTAGTAATGTCTTTTCAATTTGTTTAACTTTGTTCCCTCAATTCTGTTTATTCTGACATTGAGAAGCAAAAAACACAACATAATATACACTACATGGACAAAAGTATTGGGACACCAGTTAATGGGGGGGGTTCACATACTTTTGGACTTGGCTAATTAAGCCATACTCATTGCTCAGACAGGTGTATAATTAAACACACAGTCATGCAATCTCCAGCAACAAACACTGGTGGCAGAATGGGTCATACTGAAGAGATTAGTGACTTTCAACGTGGCACCATCATAAGATGGCACCTTCCCAACAAGTCAGTATCAAACTTCTGCTTTGGTTAACGGCAACTGAAGTGACTGTGATGTTGAAACTTCTATAAACAACAAGCGTTTGGTTATGATGTCACACAATCGGCCACACAAACAGAATGGAACCTGATGACCCAACATCAATACCCAACCTCACTGATCCTGTTATGGCTGAATGGCAGCAAATCACACCAATGAAATTCAGACATCTAGCGTAAAGTCTTTCCCAAAGAGTGAAGGCAAAGGAGGGCCAACTTCTTATTTATATCCTTGGTTTTGGAATGAGATATATTACACGGGCAGGTGCCCCAATATTTTTGTACATATAGTGTCTTCTTCTTCTTCATTCGGCTGCTCCCGTTAGGGGATGCCACAGCGGATCATCTGTTTCCATCTGTTTGCCATATAGTGTATATATTACTACAAGCAGTCAGTTTATATTTAAGCAAATCTGTCAGTGTTCAAATTTTTTTTTTAGATTCTTTTGACTTTTGGTGTTTGGTGGTGACACACCAGTTGTTGCAACAAGAATTAATTTGGGTAAACAAGGAATAGTCACACAAGCAACATAAACAAATGGCAATTCTTGCAAACCACTACTGTGAATCCACAGAATTCATCACTGGGTTGAAAAAATTATTTTTTTTCTATTTCAAATCTGTTTTAATCACTTAATACAGCAAACTTTCCTAGGCTGGATGAAAATAATTCATCCTTCTGATTGCAAGAAACTGGAATTCTGTCCATGGTGTATTCCAGGTTTCTACCCCCTTCCCTGACCCTTCCCCATAACCCTAGATAAGTGCCTAGAATATGGAGGGCATTCCATATAAACACATAAAATGGATTTGTACAACTACTGCTGATGACAAAAAAAAGAAAAACCGAAAAAATGCCTGAAACATCACATAAAGCCATAAAATAGAACAGCAAAGCTCTTTCTCATACACACACCTTTCAATTTAATGAAATCCTACAGGATACGAGTGTGTGACTGATATGCCATTATGTAATATGAAAGAACATCTGATAATAGGTATATTAGTAATTCTCATTCTTCTAAAACACATTTTAATCTGCTGAAGAGCTCATCTATTTCTTCTTTCTATGGGTTATCTTTTCATTTGATATGAAGTGAAACAAATAGTTCCTTTTTCCAAGTCGTTTCTGTTTTAGACAAGGAAGCAATCGACATAAATTTTACATTTGCCCAGATTCAAAGTGTGTGGGCCTAAAAAGCATTAAACTATTCTGAAATTATACTGTGGCTAATAATTCCAGTTGTTCCTTTGTTCAGGGTCACTCAAATAACCTATTATAAAAAATTCTGAACAGGCTGGAACAAATACTCATAGGAAAGTAGTCACTGAATTATTACTATTAAATAGAGCTGATCTTTAAAGGCAACAATCAAAGGAAATAAGTGGGTCGACATTTGATATGTCTAATGACAATGGTAACCTATCAAGAAAATGCATTTCACAGTTGATTTTATAAACAGTATTAACAGCAATATTCAGGATTTCTCAGGATGATGCACATTGTTATTACCATGTCCTGCAACAAGAGGAACACACGAAAGTTGGGCAAACAAATCATGTGACTCAGGAACTTCAGAATGGATTGTTTTACTCTAGGGTCACTTTACAAGTGTGGACAAGAGTGGAGAATGAATGGTAATGTCAAAGTCTCATTTTGGTGAGAAGAAGGAGAAACTGGCTGACATGCACCCCTTGTCTTGGCAAAAAAAAAAAAAGCACCGATTCATGTAATGACTTGGGGAGAGTCACCACACTGGCACACATGCACCCTGACTCTTGGCAAAAAAAACCAAAAATGCACCGATTCATGCAATGACTTGGGGAGAGTCACCACACTGGCACACATGCACTCTGAGTCTTGGCAAAAAAAACAAAAATGCACCGATTCATGCAATGACTTGGAAAGGCAACCAAACTGGCACACATGCACCCCGAGTCTTGGCAAAAAAAAATAAAAATGCACCGATTCATGCAATGACTTGGGAAGAGGGATCAAATCAGTATGACCAATTATTCTCATCCTGCTCAGACTGACAGCCTGGTTATGTTTCTGCTTCATTAAGGCATTTTGTGTGTTTTTTTCTGTAATAAACAAGTTTGGCTAATTAAACTATGCCACAGACATCTTTCCCTCAAGCTTGTGCAATGTTAGGTTAAAATGGTGATGGGAAGAGAAAAAGCAGTTGGATGGAAGTTATCAGCTCTGTTGCTATGCAAAGCAGCTGCAGCAAAATTAAAGCCAATAATAAATTGGTTAATGCAAAACGAATTATATTTACGCTCTTGTCACTGTGGACAGTCTTTTGGTTGTTTTCTCATGTCTGATAGCAGGGAACAAAACCAGCTTAAGAAGGCATACTTGAATCAGCACGAGCCACATCTGTTCAGAGAATGTCATAATTGACATTAGTTACAGAAAACAAGCCTCAAATAATACTGAATGTTCAGTTTAAATGGGCAGAAAACGTGAAATCTCTTTAGAAATGGCACATTGTGTGCTCTTGTTGGCTTTAGATTGTCAAAATGCTGCAGTGTTGCAGAGCACTGAGGTCACTCCAGGGAGCCTTTGATGCCTGGAGCAGATGGCTGCTTGCTGTCTTCACCATGATGTTATCACAGGTTAAGAGTTCTGATTGGCCTCCCACTGATTTACAACAGCTCTCTGTCTCTGGAGAAGATGTGGCTGATACTTTGGATGTCCCCTGAAGTCCTTACAAATAGCAGATAATCCTTTGTTTGGATAACAAACCCATTTTCCTGCATATCTCGGCAGATGTGGCATTTTTCTGGGCAAAAGGGGAAAATTTATAAGCTGTGAGGTCTGGTGTTTGGGCTCCCATCCTCACTCGGCCTTGTCCTAAATGAGCGACTCGCTGGAGTAAGATGGAAGGCAGCTGTGTTCTGCATTCAGTCAGACACACCATTTATCGTCCTTGCAAGAGGACATCTCAGTTTGGAAGTATTCTAATACTCCCATTGTGTTACCATATAACTTGAAAAGAGGGTTCACACTTCATTTTGTTTTTATATAAGGTTTAATTAAAATGGTCAAACCAAATTATATGGGCTATTTCGTAAGCAGGCTACCTGCGTTTACTTAAAACTCCTTCATACATACTGCTATTGTACAACAGTAGTCTAATACAGTATCACAGCAACATTTATGGATGGAGTGTAAAAAGATGCATAACCAGCTTCTGCAATGCTTCCTGAGACAAATGAGGCCAAAAGATTCCCAGTGGTGCAGGAATGGCTGTTTGTAGCCTTTGAGGAATTGAGAAGCTTATGAAAACGAAACTATCACAGGTCCAGAGATAAGTGATCCCCAGGGTACTAATTAATGATAGGAGTAAACACCTTAAAATGTATGACAAATCCTACATGTCCTTGTAAAGCTGCATTCTGCTTGGTATGAGAATGCACAAGTCTTCTATCCAGTAGCTGTTTAACATGTTCTTTATGGACCACATCTCCCAAAACGGGGGTAGGGCATTGAAAATGAAGGCTTGGTACAAGGCTGCAGAGAAAATGGATGGTGATCATGAGTGCATCTCGAGATGGAAACAGATCCATGTGGTATGGTGAGTAGGGAATGCAAAACAGATTGGTTTACAATTTTTTTCAGGGATAGACAATGATGGAATGGGATTGGCCAAACAACATGGATGTAAATAGCATGCTGGGTCCATAGACTGGGTGGAAGGGTAACTGATTACTGAAGAGAGTACAGGATTAGGAACTGGCAACAATAGGTATTGAGGCTACAGGAGGCAAAAAGAAATCAGAAGACACTGATTCATGCCTCATATAGAGAACGTGGGACAGTGGAACTTATCAACGCAAATACCCCCAGTCACCTGACTGTCTCTCCTAAGACACCTGAGGGTCACATTCTCCTTCTCACGGACACAGAATAATTTCTACAGGGAACACAGTAATGAATAAGCCACCTTTGGCATGCTATCTCTCATCTGCATCTGTCCCTCACCTTCATGTCCATGTTATTTTACTCATAGTTATATAGGAATTGGCAGACAGAACAATATATGCATAACAATGTCATATTAATAAAAATAAGGAGAACGCTCAGAAGAGCAATAAAACAAAAACACATTCATGCTAGCAGTAAGAAGTAGTAAGAATGGTAATAATTTGAATGAAGGGAGAAAAAATCTAAAAGCAAATAAGAAGTTGCTGGGTTATTATTTTCAGGGTGATCACTCAGTGTCATGGGTATTTCTCTATCAGATACTCCTCCTTATCTAATTCACTGTCTTTCGCACACTCCATCTCTTTTCTCTGTCTGTCTCTCCATCTCTCCTTGGGGTACAGCTGAATTAAACATGACATCAAATTATGAGAGAATGATTGAGGGGCTCGATCAATAGCTTTTTAATCCCTTCTTCTCTTCTTCATTTTACCTCCCCCTCATTCAGTCTCTTTATCAATTTGCTCTTCTAAGCCCACTTTTCAATTGTCCATACCACAGAGCATTTTTCATCCTCCCCATTTTCTCCCTTTTTTTGCCTGTCCAATTCTGACGTGGGAGCATCTCTTCTGCTGTCATCTGGGAAATATGCTGTGCCTTCTGTCAAAAAAGCACTGCACTTCAGTTTACAACTCTGGAATTCAGTGCTGTCTAATCTAGTGCCCTCTCACATAGCACTCTGTAGTCTATGGCCTATAATCTACTGCCATGGCTTGTAGTTCAGTTTACTGTAGTATAGTGCCTGCTTATCCAGTACTCTGCACTTCAGTTCCATGCAGTCTAGTATGTCTTAGAGTCCAGTCATTCAATGCCCAGTAATTTAAGACTAGTGATGTCTAATGTCCCCAAGTGATGTACCCAAGGGGTGATATTTGCTGACACCCCTTTCACCTCCATACTGCACCCAGCCACACCCATCCTGCTCTCACACCACCACCTGTAATATTGACTGTTCAGTTCAGTTCAGTTTTATTTGTCATATGTATGTTAACACAGGGTCAGCAGTATAATGAAATGTGTTAGACAAGAGAAGAAAAACAAGTCACTCAGCATTGGTGTCCTACAGATTAACTAAGAAGATAAGAAAAATAAATAAAATTAAGGAGTCATAAATAGGAAAAAGTATGTACATATATACTGTACATGGGTACATATATACATGATGAGTGTAAGTACTAGTAATTGCACATTGGGGGAAGACAAGTGTAAGTAACAGTATTGCACATTGGAGCAAGGTAAAGTAGTTTTGTACATCAATGGAAAGTGACAGTGCATGCGGCAATATTGTCTGTGACCATATTGTACATTTCCTGAAGTGGCAAGTGTATATCCAATACAGAGCACCAGTCAAGGTTAATGGTGCGTATGCAGTAAACGACTGGCTGTGTTCTATTAAGATGATTATCAAACCCTGACTCTAACACCACCCAGTGTTAAGCATTGAGGTCCCACACCATACTGAGCATTTCATCCATATTCTAGTTTTTACTGTGTCTGACCTCTGCTCTCATACCCTCTTGTGTGTTTAATCTTTGGTTTGTGATTCCGATTTGGTCGCCTCTTGGATTGTTCTGTTTGGATATTGACTTTTTGGCTGTACCTTTGACTATGGGGTATGGATAACACTCTGGTTCAGTTGTTTTCCTCTCTGCCTTACTGGATTTAACCCCTTACAACCCTCCACATGACTGAAATGTTGCCATTTCATGCAGTTGTAGCCTGTACTTGATAGCTAAGTACTGTATAATTCTGACTGACATCAGATACTTGTATTAGAAGCAGTGTTAATAGATGAAATGGGGAACAGATTTTGTTCAGGATTCTGTCTATCTTTGTTTTAATGAAGCCCAGGTTATAGTGTATCATTTGACATTTTCCAAAAGGTTGTGCTATACATTGCCGTGAAATTTAATGAGGCAAATGTGACAACAGAGAAAATACTGATTTATATGGGATAGGATGGCAGTATCTGTGATCTGGTGTGAACTTTGCCTGGTACCCTCAAACCCAACTGCTAGTCCAAAGCCAGCATGTCAGAATCACAGCATGGCACCCATATGATGGAGAAAGGTCTTCTTCATCAAACCTGGTTTTTGAATCATGACTGTGACATATTCTCTGTGGCTCTAGGAGTCAATTTGTCCACTTTTTGATTTACGTGTGATCTTTTTGCCCCTTCAGTCTCACCATCTATGAGTGTGTCACATCTTACACACACCTAAATTGGAGCTGTAGCACTGTTCCCTTCAATAACTTTAAGAGTTAATTTCATTTTTATACAAATTTTGAAGTCTGGGGGTTATGTTCTCATTAACGTTAAAAAAAGTATTGAATTGCCCCTCTTGCAAAATTATTTTGAGCAAACCATGCATAATTTTAGTTTGCACTGCTCGGAATGAGGGTAACGTCCATTGCAGGATCCCATTGTGCACAATGGTAGGTGATAATCTCCAAGGAAAAGGGGGATAAAACAGGTTGATAATGGCTACGAGAAACATCAGCAGTAAAGGATGTGCTGTATTTAGCTTTACTTGAGGTAAAAAATTAAAAGCTAAAGTTACAAATTATGTGACAAAGCCGGCATCTTTATATTAACATGTTGTACGATATATTACTAATGTTATGGACACCAAAAGTCATACCAGATATCTAATATCTAATCCACTCTTACATATGGGGCAGTGACAGGCGGTAGGCAGAGTTCATGCAGCAGTATGCATCCTTGTTTTCATCTATTTTAATCTAGTTGTTCATTGGCCAGAGCTTCTCTGACTTCTGTTAGTCCAAGGTTATTATTGGCTGAAACTCTCCTTGCCAATGTGATTTAAATAACTACCATGGTACATTGCATCTAATGCTACTCTGAATATCTGCCAAGAATCCTCTTCCTTGGTCATCCATCGTTGTGCTACTAGTCTTAAGATACACATTCATGATATTAAAGAACATTTTCATCTGCTCTAATCTGAAGTGGCACTGCACAGAAGACTACTAATTACTGTCAGAGTTGACTCATTATAGACTGCAAAAGACCTTTAATTTCGCATGGGGGGGATAGAATGTGGTAGAGAGAGAAAGCTGTATGAATTCCTCTTGCTGTTTGTCACCGTCAAAAGGTGAGGCGTGGGCCCTGCAGCTGAAGCATGCGTGTGTTTAAACAGCTTATGTCAAACTCACGACTGTGGGCCTCCATCTCATTAAAATCAACCGCACTGCCTGGCTCAGGCTTCAAGGCCAGAAGCTTGCCTGTTCTTTTAGAGGACCATTCTACAAGTTCTATTCCAGACAAAATAAAACACTTTAACAACCATCCTTCAATGGTGCCATTCAGAACCCAAAAAGAGGGATTTGTGGATAATTGAGCACTCAGAACTGATCATAAACCAATAAACTGGCATTACAGTAGCAAAATTATGATTTGACTAAGACTATGCTTACAAATTCACTTTCAGAAAACATAACTATTGTGTGAAATATAGCAGCAATTGCATTAATCATGTGGCCATGGTAATGTTGGCCCACTCTGTTAATGGATTTCTTCTTCAAGCAAAGACATGCTGTTTTTAAACTGCTTTTCAATATCAATAAGTGTATATTTTCATATTATTCTCAAATGAATTTTTTGGTGTCCTTACAGAAGGTAATAAGAGAGATAACAGCCTCACTACGGAGTTCGCCCACGGACAACTCTCTCATACTAAATACTCAATAAGAGGTTAATTGTTGATTTTATTATTCATACACAACAGGAAGAACATGTCTAATAAAACAGCTCAAGGCTTATGTCATTTGTTTTCACTCTCTGAGTTGGATGTGTACCTTATGGTGATTAAGCATATCTGCAGTTTTCATTTATTTTATTTTATTTTTTATGGAAGCTGACGTTAAATGAGTTGCCTGAGGCCTGTGATTCACCAGCAGTGGGACTGGATTTTGCATGCTCTTCTCTGATGTGTAAGGCAGTGATGCTCCAGCTAGGACCTCTGAATGAAAATAAATAAATAACATCTGTGCATCATCTGGCTACTCCAATAGCAGTTCTCCATCTTTCCAGTGGCCAGCACCTTCTACTGTACCTCCAGGATCTTCCATTTGTGGCTACATGATACTCGGGGCAGGTGGAATTCAGAACTCTGAACTGGGTGTCAGTGGTCCACAGACCAGGACACTATTATAGATTCATGAAGAAATAATGACATCCAGGATGAATCATCATTCGCTTTCGGCTGCTCCCATCACGGGTCGCCACAGCGGACCAACAGTCTCCATCTCCTCCTGTCCTCCACATCCCACTCTGTCACACCAACCGCCTGCACATCCTCTCTCACCACACCCATAAACCTCCTCTTTGGCCTTCCTCTTTTCCTCTTGCCTGGCAGTTCCATCCTCAGCATCCTTCTCCCAAT
>JAACJT020000110.1:626773-649220 GCA_009936485.2 Gymnarchus niloticus | reverse complement strand
GCACAATATATCAACCTTCCTTCTCTCCATCATATCAGCTAGCTCTCTCCCTTTACCAGTCATACTACCAACATTCAGATTTCCTACCCTCACTTCCACTTTCCTAACCTTCCTCCTCTCTTCCTGCCTCCTGACACGCCTTCCCCCTCTCCTTCCTCTTTGGCTCTTTCTTTTTCGGCCAACAGTAGCCCACTTTCCACCAGCACCCTGTTGGCTGACAACGCTAGTGGCGGTCGTTGTTAACCCAGGCCTCAACCGATCTGGTATGGAAATCTGTCTTGTTGTCCACATATTTGATTTGGCAAAAATTTTACACCGGATGCCCTTCCTGACATAACCCTCCCCATTTATCCGGGCTTGGGACCGGCACGGAGAAACACACAACGCATTCCCCAGTGGCTGGGTTGAATAACACTTACATTAGAGCTATAAAATATCCAGTTACTGGCTATTTCTAGGAAGAAAAGTTCACATTCAGGAGATTAACTCCACTTACATCATAAAGAGGTCACTGGATCCATACTCCAAAATGCTGCATGATTTTTTTTATGTCTACAACACATGGCTTTTGAAGAGCAACACACAATCCCAGAAGGTGTGTTTTAAATCATAACTCATATCCTTGTTTAAAAATGGAATCATTGGCTGCGAGAATGGAAATTATGATAAGACCCTTCAATACTTATTAATAACTCTTCTTCTAGGAAAAAAAAATATTTAAGATGTTGGGGAGAACCCATTCAATGAACAGTTATCTCCCTCAATTGTGCTACACTGCTGTCTGAGGCAGAGAAGGTTCCATTGCAGACCATCCTGTTCAGAATTATAGGAGTACACATAGATGCATGATCTAGCATGTGGATGCATTTTATTATTTTAATCTGCTGATCCCGGTTCAGATTTGAACTGGTTACATAATAGGTATTTCAGATGATCCTAGTACCTACCTTGTGACTCAAGAATCCCTGTTGAACGAAAAGGAGAATGCTTTTTCCACACTATTAACTCACATCCATTTTCTCTTTATACATTTTGGTAGCACAGGAATACTAAAGGCAGATTAACAGCTATTGAGATGATCCATTATCTCAGCTCTGACCTCATTTTAATGTGGCAGTTGCTCAATGAGTGCAGAACGGTTTCATTCGTCCATTTACAGGTGCAATGACACTCTTGTTCTCATAATATGTGCACACATATTCCAACTGCTGTTATTTCCAGCTTTTAGCCCTGTTGTAGTGATTCCAGTAGGTAACTCATGGGGTGAAAAGGTCACTAAGACTAATGTACTTCTTTTAGGAGTGTTAAAATCGAGCAGAAATGCAGAGATCTGAAATTACATAAACACAATCCCACAAGCAAAGGCCTGGTTATCAAACTATTTTTAATGTATTATTTCCCTGCTAGCCGTTTCTTATATTGAGGAAGGAAGAAGGGCCATTCAGTTTAATATTTTGGGCCTGTTACCTTTTGTTTTCCACAGGGTCCTGTTGTCTAATGCTACCATGTGCACGACGGGGTCATGTAATGATGTGAATTAAATAAATTGGATAGGAAGGACATGTTGATAAACGAAGGGGAAGGGGAATTTTGTTCTAAATTGTTTATTTCCTGGCTTCAAAACTACTTGACACATGTTTTAGGGTTAGCAAAACTAAAAATGGCTGTTCCTGGAATGACTGTTCTTAAGGTTCTGTGTTTTTCATGACAGTCTGAATAACCCATTTCAGGCAAATTATTTTAGCATGAAATATTAGCATCATTTTAGTACATGCTGAGACCAGTAATTCTATGCACCTTAGTAATAGTGGAAGCCTAGGCAGAGAACCTGAAACAAAACAGTACTCATGTTTGTAGTGTCAGGACAAGAATTTAACTGTATATCTGCTGAAAAGGTCCTGTTCTAACAAAGACTCAATATATTTCCAATCATCATTAAGAAGATTTGCTATCCTAATTTCAGTCTGAATCTTTATTGTGCATCGGACAACTTAGGAGACTTTATGAAAACACTAAATGGGGCTTCTAAACATGTGGTGGATAGGAGTATCCTCAACTAACCAATCAAAGCTGGTGCGAAATGAGCCTTCAAAACCTGTGGTGGGTACGAGTATCCTGAACTAACTAACCAAAGCTGATTCTAAATGAGGCTTCATAACTCGTGGTGAGTGGGAGTATCCTCAACTAATCAATCAGAGCTGATGCTAAAAGTGATTTTATAACTCTTGGTAGGTATGAATATCCCACCGACCTCCTGTTTTGAAGCCTCATTTCCTCCATTACTCCGTGGAAGTATGCATAGGAATAATCTCTTTGTAGCTGATTCATGAGGTCTGCATAGGTAATGGTCAGTGTTACAGCTGCTTATATGGCATGGGGCTTTCACAGCTGTGCCACTGACGTGTATCAAAGTGCCTCAATATGAACCTGCTGTGCCAAATGACACTGAGCTTCTGCAGAAGAGAATCTAAACACTCTCAATGCTAAATGTTTTTTTGTCATATGACTATTAATATGGCAGCTACAGGTGATTGGACTATCAATATACCTCTATGTGTTTATATACAATATCAAAATTTAGAATTAATGGAAGTTCTTTCAGAACAAAAAAGAAATAATGAACACTTTCTCTCAGCTAATCTATTTTTTCCTCTGGCTATGCAGTGCTCAAACTATTTTTTTTCCCATAGAAGTATGGATACGATACATTCATTTGAAAGACACAAGTGGTTGCTAAGGATGTGAAATGACTCCTCTTTTAAATTCTCGACCTCCAGCTTCTTTACGAATAATGTGTCATCGAGTCCAGTGGAGTTTCTTCAGTTGTTTTTGCGAGAGCATCTCTGCTAATGTATGGTCTGTTTGAATAAAGCCTCCTTGTTGAAAGGCGCCCTTCCCTCCAGCTGCAGCTGCATGGTGATTGCACTGCTGCTGCGTCAGTAATGCGATGGCTCAGTCTTCAAATAAACGCCTCACCATAGTCAGCATGGCTCACCATAGTCACTGCCCGGTATTCAGTAAAATTTGTTCGCTTATCTGCATATTTTCTGTGACAGTAATAATTCTGCTTAATTTCAGTCATGTCATGTTGAATTTTATAGAAGACACAACTTAAAATTGAGTCGTGTACAGTTACTCAGTCATTTTCTTAATATCTAATAGATGGGCTATAGTAGATCATGGGGGTAGGTCTTCAGGATCGTATCAGTTTTATCAAGACATGCCAAAAATGTGCTTCTGAAGACTGCCATGCTGGCTAGGCTAAAAAGGAAAAACAAGCTGTGAGGGGCTGGCCCTGCACCATGTCATGAACTCTCAAGGATGCGCACAGCCTTTAAATGGGTAACTTCTGAATATTCCGAAAAAGTGTTTTGCACCCATCTGTTTATACATATTTGTATTCAGAGTTAGCGTTCCAAATGTTGAGTAAAAATTGTAAAAGAAAGAGCATTTTCTTATCTTTTATCTGTTTAGAAGTGTTCAGTTTTAAAAGATTAGTGCACTGGAACCTGAAGTCATCAGTTTGAAATGAAAATTGTTCATTCTTTGTAAGATACATTCTTTTACATTCTCTGTGTTTATAATTACACATGAAAGTACAGCTATGTAGTTTCCAATCTTGCATTAAAATTGCAAAGATTTTTGTAGTCACTTTAATCTGACAGGAACTAGTCATTTTAAATAAGCTATCCCTGTGATGGTTATGGTTTAAAAGCTTTGTCATCAGCTTACTGTCAAAGTTCCAATACAGGTTTCCAATTGCTTTGGAGAAGTTGATTAATCTGAGCCTGGCTGCTTTTTGTTCAGCCTCATTCTTGCTTGACATCCACCCATCTTCTAACTGCTTATTCTGGTCATGGAGAGGCCTGGAGTTTATCCCAGGTAGCACAGGACACAAGGCAGGGGTACGCCTAAGATAGGATGCCAAGCCATCATAGAACATACACACACACAATAGGCAATTTAGAGCCACCAATCAGCAGAAATTGCATGTCTTTGGACTGTGAGAGGAAAGTGAAGCACTTTGAGAAAAACCCATTTAGCACTGTGCGAACATGCCAAACTCACCCATAGACAGTGTAGGCAGGGTTCAAAACCCCACCCCTGGAGATGTGAGGCAACAATACTAACCACTGAGCCATCGTACACCTGTTTGCTTGGCAGGTTAATGTAAATACAGCACAAATTTTCTGGTAAACTTCAGCTGTATCATTTCTTTGAATTATAAACACGTCTGTTAAAACATAGTTTCCATTAAAATCTCTATTCTTTGTAACTTAGTAGTTGCTGTTATTGCTTTAGTGTTTGCTGCAATGAAATGAGAGGAAATAAGTGAAAACCATTAAGAAAATTAACTGCGGCTGTTATCAAGTGACCTCTGGTTATTAGTGGTCATAACTAAAATTGACTCAAGAGAAGAAAACAGTCCTGCTGTTAGTTATTGACTTTTGGTCACTGATACTGTTCTGAGAAAAACAAATGAGTCAATTCCATGCTGGTTCTTCAAGGGAATGAATGTATAGATAATATGACAAATATTAATGAACTATGTTCATTTTGCTGCCTATAAGTTATTCTTTAGACTGATTTTTTAAAATATTTGACTTAATTTGTACTCATTACAACTGATTATTATTTTTACTCAGTATGGGAATATGAATATTACTAAATGCTAAATAAATTATTTGAAATCTAAAATAAATTTAAATCCATAATTTTAAAATAGGTAATATTTAAATTATATTTCTGTACCTGCTTTGACAATGCATATATGTTCAGTATATGAATGAGAAATTAATTTCTTGCTTTACTGATGCTGTTAATGTAGACTGAATTTGCTTGATAACCCTTTATGTGACAAGATTTTTTTAATGGTCATGCTTGAACACAAGAAGATATGGATAAAATGATGGAGGATGACGTTTTGAAGTAGTGGAGACTGTTTGAGAAATTGTGCAAGAAGTATGACAATTCAAATTCACTCCTGTCTGCCTTAAAATGGTAAGAAAAAATCTGCAATGGGGACACATGCCACTTCTTGTCACCAGTGTGGCCGTCTGATCATTTTTTTACAAGTTTATATCAATGCAGCCTCACTGCTATGATGGAGAATGTGTGGAAAAACATTTGTGCAATTTTTGGTTCTCTGAATTATCACCTGCTACAGTAACAATCAGTTTATGCATTTGCTCTTCTTGTAATAGTGTGCAGGTTCTAAGCTATTATTTTGTTTCGTTTTGGTTGAATGAAGCTGAATTTGCATGCACTCATATCTGGACAGTGTGCATGCAACCAAGACATCAGTACATAATGACATCTCATTTGACCTTCCCAAATTATTTCTATGTAATTGTGAAGCAGCATATTGGAAAGGGTCTAGTGGTCAGAAACTTTGACATCCAACTCGACGGAGAGACACTCATCTTTTACCCTATGTTAAAGTACTTTACCCTCAATTTCTCCTGCAAATATCCCGCTCAATGAACGACAATAGTGGAGAAGGGAAGCTATGTAACTTGTTATGGATAAGGCTATTTGCAAAGCAAATAAATAATGTAGCATTGCTCACAATTTTACATCTCACGGATTATTCATCCAGACGGATGCCTTCCTGCCACAGCACCTGAGGTTAAGTACCTTGCTGAAGGACATATCATCCTAAGTTTGAAATTTGAGTCTGGCTCTCTGTCCTTTTCGTCTTTCTCCCAGCCAGATTTCTTACTCTACAGCTGGTCTGCCAGTCTCCCTGGTCTCACCCTACCTCTGCCTCAGCTTCCCTGCCCCTGTCCATCCCTCTGGCATCTCGATTCTCTTACCTACAGTATGATGTCATATCGCACCTATGCCATTTACTTATGATGGAAAGGTGGAATAAAAGACCAAAATAGCCATGCGATTTTATTTTTACAGGTTGTTTCAAGATGGAATAAGAAAGGTAGCAAAAGCAGTATTGAAAACAATCCTGTCACTGCCACCATGGAGCAAAAAAAAAGAAATAGTGTGACATGATTATCCAACATGGTACAGTACAGTATTGTCAGGGTGGTGTTTACATATTAGCATTCAAATTTGTTTTCCATTACTTTTATTTAAAAAGAAAGAAAAAAAAACAAACAAAAAAAGTCACTTAATCTCAAACACGACATACTGTATCATGACATACAAGACCAGTGTACCATCATGAACTTCAATGTTAATTGTTTCTCCCATGCTAAACTGTGAAATGTACCCTGTGGCAGGGTGTAGGAGGTACTGGGGTGGAAAAGGGCAATAAGGCAAATGGAGAGGTGGTGCTTTGAGGGTAGTCAACCCACAAATCTCTTCCTGACACCTAACACTCAGGAAAGTGTGACCAATTTCCCATTAAATACGCAATAGCAAAGGGCTCACCATCCTAATAAACACACACATACATGTTGCGAACAACAACAGCAAAACAACAACAATAATAATAATAATAATAATAATAATAATGATAAAAGATCATTTAAAATGCTTTTTGTGTTTAATGTTTGTTTTACAGGATAGCCCCTGCATCTTGTACCAAGAGCATGATTTTTGTGTGTGGTTGTATGGTTGTACAGGCTGAGGTATTATTTCCACTGACAGATTAGATGAATAATTAATTTTCTCCAAGACATGGAAGGCTGCCTGTAATTAAAGAGAGAGGGTGAATCAACTGAGCTCCTACCTAGTCATGGAATAAAACCAAACACACACACACACACACACACACACACACACACACACGCACACACACACATTTTTAACGTTGTGGGGGCCTTCCATTCATTTCTCTCAGCCTAACCCTAATCCTAACTATGGCAACCTTAACCTTTACCCAGCCCTAACCTTAACTATATGTAACCCAACAAAATACAAGATTTTTGGCTCTTTTGGTTTTTTGATTGCATTCAAAGATTTTTATACAATAGTGTTTGTCCTTGTGGGGACATTTGTCTCATAACAAATGTCCACACAAGGTAAAAATGTCAGGCTTTTATTACCTCCTGTTACATTTTTCCCCCACAATGTAATATAAACATGGTGTACACACACACACTCATGGACAAGTACACTCAGGGATGAGAATTCATATCGTTTGAACAAGCACACGCACTTCTGATAGTTCTTGGTCGTGGATCACAGGGCTGCCTTTCAGTATTTTCGCCCCCTACAATAGCAGTCTTTATGCGGCTCACTGAGGGAGCTGTATCAAAGATCCCTTTCATTTCGCCATCCGTTCAGCTTAGATCACTTTCATCACCCCCACAAGCCATTGCCGTAAGACGATCGTAATGCAGCCAGTGCATGCTTCTTGCTTCCTAAATTGCGCTCTTAGCATCTGACTGGTTGAGCGGGACTGTGAAGCGTTCTTCCCGCTAAATTCAGCATACACTTTAATCTCCGATCGTTTACAAAAGAAAAAAAAAAAAGAAAAAAAGAAATACGTATATAGACCACTGTAGGCAATGGCACGCAAGTCACAACATAAGTTGTGTTTATAACTGTCAGAAAGCTACCCGAGTGGTTCTGCCATGTTCCGAAAATGTCAAATGTGGGCTATAGATCGCAAAAATAACATGAGAATGTTTTAGCGCACCAGTGCGTCCTTCACTGAGAAATATCCGTAAAGAATTATTAATCAAGTTGACAAACATTCTCCATTCACGACATAGTCAACACACACTCATATACCGACACCCACTCATATGGATATTAAAAACTGGATATGATATTATGTTAGTATTGTTAGAGTACTGCTATGGGGTTTCTGTCAGGACAGCCTTCTTTGTTCCTCGAGTTCGAGATATTTTTTTTGAAAATACAAATAAATGCCATTCACTAGGCAAATGAAAATATAGGTACCCTGGAGAGGCCTTCCTGCAAAGTTCTATTCGCCACGTTTACCTAAGATTGGGCGGACCGCAGACTCCCTGTTGCTTTAAGCAGTGTCTCTTTTGGTCCGACAGGAGGCGCCTCATCTCCATTCCGGATCGCAGAGAGACGTGGCTCTCTAGGAGCGATTTGTGCTTTCCTATTGGAACAAATGAAGTACTTTCACTGGCTCTTGTGGCTCTTCATAGCTCATTCGGACTAGATATTCGAAGGTAAGAGGGCGTTTTAAAAGTTTATCACAACTGTTTCGCTCACTCAGTTTGATTTCACTTTAAATATGTATTCTGCAAATGTACTTCTCAAAACTACGCAGAACTGGCGACTTTGAATGAAATGTTTCAGCGTCGGGTTGTTCTAAATGTTTTGAGCGTATTCGTATTACACGTGAATTTTCTGGAAATCCAACATCGCGCCGGGAAAGACTCCAACCCCGCAACGTCCCTTTTCCTTTCGCTAGAAGGTGAGTGATGTGTATTGTTATTATTATTTAATGCTGTGTTTGGTATTGCATTGCACGATCTGTTATATATGTTGTATATGATAGGCTATTAGCGCCTAGGTAAACTTAAGGAGGCTAGGACTTTCTAGTTAATAACCATTTAGAGACGTGACCTCGTGTCTCGTAATAAGACTCCTCTTCGAAATGCATGCTCACTCGACTGTCTTGTGTCCGGTGTTTTGGGAGTGGGCATATGTTAAGGGTTATTATTTGCATGCAAAACAAATTCTGGCAGTCAGTGGCGTTCACGTGATTGGCTGTGCGAATGATCCATAGATAACGTTCAATCGTCCCTGGTGAAAGTCTCCGACGATTAATGTATGCAAATGATCTGTCATATGGGCACGTAATGTGGGTTTTTCAAAGCCTTAAATCAAGTTGATGATCCGGTGTGGCGGTCAGTCCCAGGCATGCCGCACAATGAACCGACATTCAATTCTCTAATAATACTTCTGCACAGCCCATAGATTCGGAACGGGAAACCGAACATTAAATTGCATTTAATATCCTAGTACACGAAGTGAAGATAGTGAAGACCCTAGTGAAGATATCTTGAATATAAATCAACATTCGAACCTTCTCAATGCCCCCCCCCCCCCACCCAAAATTTGTTCGATCATCTGTGATGAAAATTTGGTATACTTTGATAACATAAACACCCTGAGAGTACTGGCATTAAAACGCAAGTTTATTTTCAGCAACCCCTAAGAAATGTTAGAGCCAAACCTCAAGACCCCCCACGAAATGATGGCATCAGATTAAACGGACAAATACAAGACTAGGTGTGTTAGCATCGGAGTAAATCCCTTCACACAGTTTAATATAGTTTTTTAAAGTTTTGTAAATCGGTCGATTTGGAATCTTTCTTTCTCACTTCATTTGTCCAGAGTCAAAAAAAAAAAAAAAAAACAGCAAGAAAATCGTTTTAAGACATACGCACGCACAAGCAACAAAAGACCTTTTTTAAAGGAGACGACAAACGCCAAGTATAAAAGCCTGACCTTTAGAAGTGCAGGCAGGAAAAAAAAACAAAAACGTCCAAGCAGTCATTATTATGTGAAACGACAGAATAGTATTCCGTGGGAGGAAAACTGATACTCATAGCTATTGATTACATTATGAACATTTGTCTACCTTGGCTAGAAATAAAATTTGACAGTACTACCAAAGAGCACATAGTGCTTCTGATTATAACAAAACAAATACTCATACTGCATTGTGCCGCGGCATTTGTCATATATGGTTATTAATGTATTTTAGCAATCATAAATTACACAGTTGAATGCACCCGGGAATTTGCTGAATGCACTCGAGATTGGCTTGACATTGCTATATTAGAAAATTATGAGAGTATATTGGCATATTTTAAACATTTTAAGAATAAGAAACCAAAATGTACAATCCCACTGGGCGTTTGAAACCTCATAGCTCCATCGTGTTGCTGTCCGTGGTCCTGAAATCTAGATGTACTCAGTAGTCTATGAAAAAGCCATTTGCTGCGGGCGAGAAGACAAACCGCGTTTTCACTAGATGAGTCGCGAACGACATCATTCCAACTACCAAACTAGTTTCGAGAGAAATTAGAGAAAAGGCGAAGCAGAAACGTGGTTGACGATGTACTGTAACTGTCTGCCGTGTATAGTATAGCTTCACCGCTTCTTGACTTGTTCCAGCGGCGTTTTCCCGACTCCGTGTAGATTTATTATTATCTTTTTTTTTATCAGTATCGGTAATTATAAATGCGCCAAGTTGTCACAGCTAGGATGTTATTTCCATAGCTCTTAACATGTTGGAAAAAATCAGTCATCATGTAAATAAAACGCAATTGTATGAATGTTGTCAACGTTGTAGTAGCTTTGGACAATTCACCCTTACTTGGGAACTTCGGACAATCTAAAAATGACAATAATAATAGTAATAATCTTGAAAAAAATAATTCAGTAAAGACAACCACGGCAAGAAATACAATTAATTAATAGGGTCATATCCTTCAAGAAAACCTTTGCGATACGCAATCAAACATAAATTGATGCATAATGCATTAGTTCGCGTTCATCGGGATATTTCAAACGTACAGGCATTTCTGACTTTTAAACGGATGGCAAAAAAGTGGTTCTTTTGTCAAACATCCCCCGGATAATATCACAAAAGCAATCCTTCTGCTCCAATTACTAATGATAGTAGCCTACAATTTAAGTTGTCGGGTTCGGAATTTGGAATGACACAGATTCCACTCAGCACTCTTTATCTAAAAGTATATGTAAATGAACCGGTCCTCTTGATCCCAAGGATGACTTAGTAAAAAAGCAATTTTCCGATTGACCAAGAGCATGATATAAATGAAGTTAAATAACCTATTAGTTTGTTGTATACTTGTAAATGATCTTTCTACAAGTCTTTAATTGTTATAATCGCAAACACCGCTGGTTTACTAAAATTCAAACGTGTGCAATTGCGAACTCCTTACACCTCACAGACCTTCAGAGGAATATATAGCAAGCGTGCAACGCCACGACCTCCACTACACTCCTAATAATAGAAACGGCAACGGAAGTCCAGTACTAGGACGCACACTGGAGGACGGCTGTATGGATTATATCGGATCAGGAGCCTTCTGTGGTCAGTGGCACAAGCAAACGAAGGCAACTCTCCGCGCTTGCTCTCTCTCTCGCGTCCACTAATCCTGGCTCTACGTCAGAAGCTGTGCAGCAGTGCAGTAGAAGGGGAGCGCAGACAACGAGCTGCCTTATAGGTTGATACTGCGATTCTGCCTTGCGCGCTCCCCTGTCTTCGTGGCGGTCCAGTCTGGATTTTTAACGCTTCTCTCCCCTTCTTTTTTTTTTTTTTTCAGACTCCCCGTGTATGGATTTCTTTCGGATTTGCACAGCCTAACATGGATGCCCCGCCGTTCCTTGAATCGGAAGGTTGTTCCTTGGCGCAGTGAGAGAGGGGACATGCAGGGATTGCTAATGGATTTGGGAAGCATATGTCCTCATCTCTAAGTGACCATGCCGTGATCCTGCTCCTGGGCCGTAACCCTGCTTAACGTCAACAGAAGAATTTCGGGGAATCTAACGATACGAGGAATGAACACTGTGCATTATACAAACAACATGAAGATTACCTCCCCATTGATAACTAATGTGAGCTTCAGGTGCACCGTTAGGTTTCTTCTGCTGCTATTACTAAGTGTGGGATATTCTCGGGGGATGCCGCATGTTTTAAGATTTGGTAAGATTCTTCTTTCTTACAAATACGTGACAAAATATTTTCATCGTGACGTTCAACAGTTTCCCTGTTGTTTCTGTGTGCTTAAGTTATTTTGGACGCCATAGCTACGGTTGCACTTCCTATTTAACGTGTTGCCATGACCCCACCAGTACCCTCGTTTATTTGTCTTGGTAATATTAACTCTTGTGTAACGGAGGTGTCCAGATTTAAGCTACAGGTGTACCGGTAGTTACCTGCACATGCACGTATTGATATATATATATATATATGAAAGTAATAATATGTAACAAATATGAGACAATGAAGAAAATTTCTGATTCTGAGGTAGTCTAGAAACACATGGTGAAAATTCTGAAGTTAGTAAACAAACATTAATATCTATCTATCTATCTATCTATCTATCTATCTATCTATCTATCTATCTATCTATCTATCTAATGTCTGTCTGTCTGTCTAATGATATTTCTGTACCAGCGTTTCTTCTCACTGCTCATGGTATACTAGTTTTAACCGAGTTTTAAAAATACTTTGTATTTTACGATACTTTAAACCAAAGGAAAATCAATAATTTTACTAAAGTTGGTAAACGAATCAGAAAACTTTGAGAATTGTTGAAAATGTGGAGGTTTTTTTGAATTGTTCAGAAACATTCGAATTTCTCAAATAATTAACTCTGTTAAATAGAGTTAGTTGCAATTTAAATTATTTAAATTACTTTGGGTAAATACGGTTTTCGGTAAAATGATCCCGACTCCAAACTAGCAGATAAAAATGTTGAATGACCATTGCGCGTTTGAACTGGAAGTGATTTCGGTTGATGAAACGACGTCAGTTACACTTCTGAGATTGGTTGTAGTTTTTAGTTGCCATTTGAATATTTTAACTATCTCTAGGAAAAGAGAGGGTTACTGTGGGGTTATTGTTCGATACGATGGGTGAGTATTTTATAAGAAGCATTCGGACTATGCGATGCTCAAGCCTAAATAAAACACTCAACCCGTCATATTCGAAGCTTTTACTGTTTACTCGGAAGTTAGGATGCCTTTAAGTATGTGTGTGCGTGTATATGGTTGTCTTTGAAGTATACTTTAGCTAACCTATTAATCTCTAGTGACTACAGCTCATTCAATGAAATTAACTGCCTGTGCTTCATGTGTAGATTAACCCTTATGAACTAATGAACATACACTTATTACCCGGCCTTATAGATACCTACATGGGCAATTGTATGCAAATATGCAAGTTTAAATAACAAGACTATCGTATGCAGTCATGTAAACTATTCGTTTCAATGTATGCACAAGCAGACAAGTAGGAAGACTGAAACACTTTTTATATGACTACAGCCTTGACTCCCATTCATTGGTTACTCTCACTGCGTTGCCATTAGCAACCATCGCATGGAATGCATTGTTCCCTTTCGTTTCATATTTATCGGAAGCATGCGCTTTCGGGGAAAAATACCTAGGAGTTTTGTTCCCTCCGTTTGCGCTACAGAACCGCTTCTAATGCCGCATTCTTTTATGAATATGGTAGGCCAAAATGAGTAGCCATTCCATAGCCGCTCATCAATTATTCCATCCTTTTCCTTCCTATCGGCAGTTTCATCCACCGGATATTCGGATGGCGTTTGCCAAGTACTGCTTTCCCTGTATTCCGCCTTTCACCGTCATGGTCTTCGGCATTCGGTGACGCCAACGTCACCCTCTGTTTACAGATTTCCAGAATGGCGTGTGTATACAGAGGTTTAGTGATCCAAACTGAAGCCAGATGATGCACGTATATTTACTAATCGTACAAACCGAAAGCCCTGCTTGTAAGTCAGATTGCATCCACACGAGCTGCCACTATAGCAACCAGACGGTTTTTTCTGCTACTGCCATTGCTCGTTAACTTCGGCTCTCTTTCGTCCTGCAAGTCGGCTATCAATGGAGGCGGGAAGTATTGGGGGCGGTAGGGTAGAACAAAATCAACTTTGTCATATACTTAAATCGTCAAATAATCCCTTGTATTTGTTTCTTTTACCAGACTAACGGCAAAGATGCGTGAACCGCCGGCGTTACTCTTAAGGTGAAAGTCTTTAAGTGACGGGCTACCCGGTCTGTGACGCCAATTTATTTGTAAAAAGACATATATGGTCTTCTGTTTCCTTCTTTGATTCATTTTAAGGATTAGTGTGGGAAGTTCGGCAATGTGGACTGCGACTGCTCACCTCAGCACCTTTACACACGTGCATGTCCAGTTTGGCCCTTTCATTTGCATGGCGATCAGAAAAGATGATATGTCAGAGACCACAAAGATTCATTCAGCGTAGACGTATTCGAGTCCTACGACATTTTGTTAGACTTTTTTTCAGACGGAAGAGCAATGGAATGTAATCCAGTGTGTTTACAGGTAGATTAGGATTTTAAGACAGAAATCTGTAACTAATTTGTGTCCTTACATGTGTTACAATGTAACAGAAACAAGATTAACTGTTCCGTGGGGCGAGAACATTTCTTCTTCTTTCTAATAATAATAATAATAATAATAATAATAATAATAATAATTCCTATCCATATTTTTCTTTAACCCAATGGTGCTGATTAAGTTTGTGAAATGAGAACTGTACTGATCGGTGTTATTACAGAATATGATCATGCCTAAACTATTATTATGAGACAGATTATTGATGATTATTATTATTACTTCCACTGTTACTCCTACTACTACTCCTACTAGTACTACTACTACTACTAATAATAATAATAATTATTTATTATTATTAATAATCTTATAGACAATCGATTTTGATTTCGATACATTTC
The DNA here is from genome assembly GCA_009936485.2 of Gymnarchus niloticus. Lineage (NCBI taxonomy): Eukaryota > Metazoa > Chordata > Actinopteri > Osteoglossiformes > Gymnarchidae > Gymnarchus > Gymnarchus niloticus. Next base: position 634,784 of record JAACJT020000110.1, on the reverse strand, counting down.
TTATTAATTTCAGTGATGTAGCTTTGCAGTTGAATGTGTTGGTCATTTTTTTTTGCTTGAGAAGGATATTTATTTTTTTATTTAACTGTTTAAAGGAGGTTGACATTTCGCGCCTCGAATGCCAGCCTTTAGTCCGTGATTTATGTCTACATTTCTGACGTTTCTATTAAACCGTTTTTTAAAGACGTGTTTCCAGTGGCAAACACCAAATGCACCTCTGGAATTTACTTCACGGATATCCCTCTACACGATCTCACGGATTCATTAATTTGTCCAGTGACAGAAATATCGGTTCACAGTGTCAAAGTGTGACAATATATATATATATATATATAAAACTAATATGGATTATTGTCACCAAAATTACTGTCGTTCTCGGTAATATTATTTCTGTTACGGCTGTTGTTTTAACAGTTATAATTTGTACCAATTTCATGCAGGGTGAAAAATACTTGTCAAATAAAAATGCTGGTAACTGGGATTTTATTGTGATAATAGATCGTTGCCTGTTCGTATGTGGTTATATTTTTACGGTCACGTGCACGCACGCACGCACACACACACACACACACACACACACACACACACACACACACACACACACATTTGTGTGCTTTATTCTCTGATTTACTTGACCAAGTAATTACATAAAACATGCCAAATGTCAAAGTACGAATCAAGACTGAGCATTCTTATCCTTTTGACTTAGGCTGTACCGCTGTGTCTGTATATCATATGTAAGCCTGCTTTCATTTTTCTGTGGACTGTTTAACACGTAGTTACATCCTGCACGTTTTGTGATCCTACTCTTACAGATGACGTACTTTTCATTAATTACTAAATGCAATAGTCGCATAGCGATAATGATCACTTTCCAGGTAAAATTAAGCTTAAGTGCAGAAATACCTCATAGTTGTGACAGAAGAAGCACTTTATCTGTGGAAAGGTGGTGAGCGTACAAATACTTGAAGGAAGAGAAACAAGTTATTGTCCTACTTGAGTAAATTGACAAGCCTGCTGTGGATAAGGGCAACTATGTGTTATGGTTTGGCCTGTCTGTGCAAATTTTGCTATCTCCACGTTCCAGTATACTGATATAAGCAAAAAAAGCTTCTGTAGCGGTACAGATAGACAGACAGATGCTATTATTAATCCTGTTAGGAAAATAGTGAAGTTACAGCAGTCAGACATACAAAAGGCAGCATAAAATACAGCAATAATAGTATAAATGATAGACATAAAATAAAAACAGGAGTACCATCAGTAGGTATATATCTTTGCATAATGCAATGAAAAATTTGAAAGCTTGGCACATTGTTTAGCGCTCAAGTATGGGAAATATGGCCCCAGCCAGGTGTCACGCGATATCGGTAAGTATCCCATGTCACCTCCCTTAAGTCTGGCCCATCCTTGCATTCTGTTAGTTGAGTCTAGAATCGGAACCCGAACACCATCCTGTGGCCCTACCTTGCCTGTCACGGAGGATGGCATTCTGAGCTTAGGGTACGTGTGGTGTGATGGTGTGGCGAGGTTATGCTTAAAACAACATTTTATTTATATTCTTTTGTGGAGACACTGTAGAAGTTCAAAAGAAAGCTGCAGAAAATGCTGTTGGTGGTCTGAGAGTAATACAACCCACGTACTCCTAGACTGATGTGAAAATAAGATTTTCCAATTACAGGTCACAAAGAACCACATGACACATATTGATCTATCTATAAATGACTTGTGAGTAAGTAGCATTTCTAATCATGCCACCTACTAAAGTAACCATGCCTATATTAGTGAATTGCTGAAAGTTGTTAGTTAATAAACACGCCAAACGGGCTGACTAATTTACATACCACATTGTAGTGATTCATAGTCCAAAGGAAATATATTTAACATGTCAGTTGCTCATGTGCATATTGTTCTTAGCAGATAAAGCAGTAACAGACTGTGCGGACTGTGCAAAGTGTGTTTTCTGGCTAGCAAGTTGCAGTGCCTGTAAAGAATTTGTCATGCTTTTTACATGAGTATGGTATTTTGGGAGACGGGGGTTACAGTTTAACCTAAGCTTGTGAAATTCATAGCATATTCATGAATGACACAGTATCACAGTATCTATCACATATATATACATATATATGTATAGAATAGAATATCCAGAGCTTGTCTGCCAGAGTCAGGCGGCCATGTGTTTGTTTCCACGGTGAAATTTAACCCCACTGGTTGTCTGACATGGCGTTTCCGGCAAAGTAACACTGTTGTACCTGCTCAAAAGGCTGCAGATACAGACCCACTCTTAGGCTCATCCTCAGCTTATTTCTTCGTTGTCTTGGCACGTTGCAAAGGGCCAAACAGCACAAGGACATGCCATGGTAAAACAGCATTGTTTTCATGTGCTTCTGTGTAGCCGTGTAGGCGGCCATGTTTACCTGAGCAGGTGATGAGGTGAGCCTTGGCATTGGATAGTGACTGTAGGACATGCACCACAAGGCTGAATTTTGACATAAATTTCAAATCAATTAACATTGCATTTTAGCATTTTAAAATAATGACAGCATTCTTTTCCACTAATTTCATCCTGTCATACCAGGCCTGTACTTTTTTCATATTTATATATTGCTGTAAACATATGTAAAATGGATATTGAGATTCATCCAAGAATTCTGAGAATGACTTTAGTTTGTGGAAACAATGCTTTACCTACTTTAGTCTCGCCTCCTCTCTCCTGTAGCCCAGAGACATGCCATTAGGTTTACTGATGTCTCTAAACAATCCTCAGATTGTGTGAGCGTGAGTATATGTGCTTTGCAATAGGCTGGCGTCCTGTCGAGGGTGTACCCCAGCCCGCCCAGGACAAACCTCAGCCTGTTACCCTGAGAAAATGGGTGAAATATTAAGCAGGTGTGCATATCAGTATAGTTCATAGTATAGTTCATCCTAAGTGCTATTATTAATAATTTATGACCATAATATTCTGTCTTTGTTAATGCTGTTTATGAATAAAATTATTGTCATACCATACATTTCATTGAGGATGCATTAGGAAAATAGGAATCGTTTAAAATAAATTTGTATTTCTGTAATAATTCATTTAATTCAAAGGACTGATCATGAGGAAATATACCTGTGAAATCCCACATTCGACACAGGACTGAACCCCCCCACCAAGGCTGGAAATCAACAGCTTTGTTGCATACATCCTAATTGGAAGTGAATCCTTACTCAGTGTGCCTTTACGCTCTCAAATGAAGCTTCTTGACAGGAGAATCATCAGGTTTTACAAAATTTAGGCTTGTTTAATTTAGCATCTTTCAATTTAAGGAAAAATTTCAACATGCTGTTGATAAGCCTGAGCAGACCTTTGCTTAGAAACCTGCCTTTCGTCCTTGGCAACACATCTCCAAAGGGCACTGTATTAAGGCCAGGCACACAGCAATACGCTCAGGGGGAGCTGTAGGGAGCATTTCATGCTGACATTTTGGCTATCAGAGGGACCAATCATAACTATCCTTACTGAACCCTCCCCCCATAGCAATGTTTCTGTAGTGACCCTCATCTTATGTTTTTCACTGCAATTAAATTACACTGCAGATCAAATGTTCTTAATGCCTCAAACTGCACTTTGTTCATCACCTTGTTAATTGGATTGTCTAGTGATGCATTTAATTGAATTATTACCTTAACTGCCCATTGAAAGTTTCTTATTTATTTAATTTTTATTAGACTTGTATTTTCAGTACTTCTGAACTGTGTACAGGGACCTGAAAATCACAAACACAGTAAGGTAAACGACTTTGTATGTTGAATATATTGAATTTAAAATTTTCAGAGGAATTATTTTGTGTTCTTGTTTACACATTTGTCCACAAGCATAATTTTCCAGATGAGATGCAGTTTTTTAGAAGTCTTATGACTTTGTGAGGGGGGTCATCCTTTGTAGCAGTTTTTATTAGCTGTTTTGTTTTATGTTTAAATCACAGAATGGATCATATTTCCATGCTGAATTCAGGAGTCCAGAGTTCTGTATTCTGTGTGGAATTTATTCAATAAATAACTAAGCTTGAGAAAGGTCAAATAAATGACATTAATTCAGCTTTTTTCCTGGCCTCAATGGAGTTGGTCTGTTCTAATTCTGCAATCAATGAAATATAGGAATAGAAATAAAAAATGCATTGTTTTTTCCACCTCCTGTCTGTGTCTCTGGTTTTTTTTTTTAAGACTGTCAATTCTACTTATGAGAAAGCAAATTAAATTTCCAGATCTTTCCCCAGTAAATATCTCTTTAAATCATTAATATTTATGATTTAATTTAAAATTAATCCGCAGGGAAACCCAGTAGAGCAGAATTCAAGACTGAGTGACTTAAGGAAAGTAATAGAATATCATGTTAAGGAGTGAAGTTGTGGAATTAAATTTTTGAAGCATGCTGTATTGCTTGTGTTGTAGAATTTCTAAATAGTTTTAGCACGCACTAAGAATACTGTGCGATGTTAGCCTGCAGTGGTACTTTTTGCTTACGCAAGATTCTGGCTTAGTGGATGGAACTTTGGTTGAACATGCCATGGATTGGGTCTCTCAGTCCTATCTGTGCCACTTGATGCAGAAGTTACATGTACTCCCTGAGTTTGTGTGGCTCTCCGCTGGGTGAATTGGTCACACCTAAACTGACCATTATGTGTGATTGTCAGTGTGTGCATTTCTCATCCAGGTCGCCAGATTTATTGTGCTCTTTGTTCCCGGTAATATTTTCCAAGCTCACCATGACCCTGTCCTGCATAAGCAGGATAGAGGAAAGACAGATGGACGTTGTAAGTGTTCTAGTCATTATGGAAAACTGGATGGGCTCTGGCATAGGAAAGGGGGATGGAATAGCAGGTTTACAGGGAATAGGCACATACTGAGTCAAGACAGAATAGAGGGGAACATGATGACACAATGATGAGAAATAAAAATTAAAAGTGAGTCTGTGTATTAGTGAGGAAATAAGTCATCCTGGCGGCCAAGACCAGTGTCAGGGTCAGTCATATTTACTGTGGGCAGGAAATAATCAGTCTATAGTGTTAGAGGTGAAAAAGAGACTGGCAGAGTCAATGACAAGCAGTGTTCCAACCAAGTTCAGTTTTAGCTGCCTAATGTGAGCTGTATGGGGCTGGATCCTTATACAAAAGCTATTCTTTTGTCATTCAGTGGTGTCAAAGAGTCTACGAAAAACATACTAAATGCATTTGAAAGCATAGCACTGCTATTGTTAGTAGATCATATTTCATTCCAAACACGGTCATTCTTTTCGAATTGTGCCTGTTAAGGGTATAGAAATGTGGGAATTTGTACTTTGTTCTGTATAATTTGTACTTCCTTCGAAAAGGCAAAACACAATATAAAGACGACTGCAAATGCAAGTGGCCATCGATGAACGAGTAACTTTGAAGGCTGTTTCATTAGTCTGATTGGCCTACAGAGTGAAATGGATGTCTTGACACGCAGCTCAGCATTCCGGTTGCATAAGCTGAGAGGTTGCTGCTTTTGTTGCAGTTTTAATGCCCCTCTTTAACAGGAATAAATCTTACCAGTGGATTCAATGACCGGCTTGAGGACGGTGTGATTAATGCGTGGTGCACGTAGCTAATATCTAAATTGGCAGAGGTCTGTCCACTTAATTGTAAATGGGGCTTTTATGGAGGTTTTGCATTTGGAAGGACAGACGTTGAAAAGGGCATTTGATTTACTCAGGGACTTTAAGGATATACCGTATATATAAAAAAAGATCTACATACAAGCTGCTAAATACGTGTGTATTTGTGACTCCTGCATCCTGCAGTCTGACGCCTTTCCACTGGCACCCCAGAATTAGTGAACTGTTGTGTGCAGTGAACTGCTGGCTAAAGTACACTCCCCATCGCTCCACTCTGGATACATGATTAAACGTTACAGTATGTAAACACAAACAAGATCTTCCTGGATTTTCACTTTGAGAATTTCTCTTGGCACAGAAGTGTAACTGGAGAGGAGACGTGTTAAAAACAAATGGTTATTTATCCCTGTATTTAAGATGAAGTACCTTGCAATCATGCTATCATGTTTGGACCATTCTCACCATTGCTCTTGATGTACAGCACATGCTTTGCTTACAGTGTCCTCTTGTTTCCTGTTGTATCTTCATTCTTTCTGCTTTTTTGACCCTGCAGTTTTGTGAAGGACGTGGGGGTTGGGGATGAAGGAATTAAAATGATTATTATAATTGACTTTATTTGCTGTGGTTCTGCCAGCCTGAATTATCAGCTTTCTCCCTCAAATTGAGTTTAGCATTGGTAGCTTTTTGGGCTTTACACTGTGTCCTGGCTTGCTGCCAGCGGGTTCACAGTAAATATATTTAAATCGCATCTAAGCTGCTTAAAACGTTCACGTTTCACTCATAGATAGTTCAAAGAAATGTAATACTGTCCTGGCAACACGGTGTGTGTTTATGTATAAACATCAGGCGACACTTGGTCCTCATGGGCCGATGGACAAATTCAACATGCTGTTTATGTCTTCTGCCTGCCTCGTGTCCTCATCCGAAAATCTCTGCTACGTATAAATTTAGAATCAATCATTTGCATCTGCATTTCTATTATCGAAGATGCATTGACTGCGCAGTTCCAGCATTCCTGCACAGTTTGCATATTATGCACAGAATTTAGCTGGGGCATCTCACACCCATGCATCTGGCACGGAGTTTTGATATCGGCTTCCGTATTGATTTTGTTGGTCTTTTCATTGTCATGGACAGTTATCATTTTGTGCTCCAAGACCAACACATGTGGAAGAGAAATGCAGTTTGTAAAGGTCGTTCCATTTCATCTTTACTTACAAGCTTAAATTTATCATGGTCAGAACCACAAAGCAACAGCATTATCTGATTCATGCTGAGAACTTTTCTTCAGCCTCTTTATATGACAGAGCTGTGTCTGAGTCAATAACTCATTTGCAGGGTCATTAATCTGGAGGACATAGCTAAGGGGGAGGTAGACTTCAGTCCATATCCTATAACGTACATTTTTGAAGAAACCTAATATATTTCCGTACTATAGAAATCAATAATATGGCAGGTTAATAATATGGCAGCTTCAAACAGCTCTTAAACTGGTTTTTGTTTCCATCAATCATGAGATTTTATAGCTATGTTTGTGATGTGAGCTGTGCATGCAATACACATGCATGCACATACCTGGCCAGCCTATTAGAGTGAAATAGCATGAACAGTTTGGGCTTGAAGTGTTAAAAATACATCCATGACTACCTTTGCGAGTTCATAAGAAGCCCTTCTTTAATTGCCCCTGAGGAACAATGATACAGAGGATAGACAGAAAGGTTATAATTAAAAACTCTTCGGACGTGATTGATATATGTTACGATAACAAGGTCAATAAGCTATATGATAGCCACTTACAGTGCATCATTTCCTAGCCTCTATAACTCTTTCACTTCCTGAGGGAAGCTGTTCAGGTTGTTTCTGTCAGTCAGGGAGAATTTAAGCTAGTACACTGAGAGATACGTGTCCCAAACATACAGCAAAATCCAGATTTACTATATGTAGGTACTTTTATCTGATACAAATCAATATGAAGAGATTTCAATACTTGTGAAGGCGACCAAATATAAACCAACTGACATCCGCACACTTTCACGTTTATGAAAATGTAGATGTATGTTGTCATGAGGAAATGTCCTTGCATGACTGTTGTTTTATAACAGTGAAAAGCACTGTATGAAAAATTAAAAGAGGAATAAGATTGCAGGCTAGGTGGATTCCATTTGTGCTTTTGAGGTTAATTCATAAGACTCTTGGGGAGGGATAAACTGTGTGTCTGTGTGATTGTGATTCTTTTTAGAAGTCATGTACACTAGCAGTGCAAAGCGGGATACTTATGTTATATTTTTACTTGGCCTCAACACCAAACTGTCAGTGCCGCCCCCACCCCCCCCGCCGCCCCTTACGTCCTCCTCTGTTTGCACTGTGAGAACGAGTGCCACTGCCTGCCTG
>JAACJT020000110.1:578494-625348 GCA_009936485.2 Gymnarchus niloticus | reverse complement strand
GAAAGGCTGTTAAGCTAACAGTGGAAAGGGGGATACTTTTTTTGTTTTTTTTCTTGGCCCACACACCAAAATGTGGAGCCCCCCCCCCCCCCCCCCGTGGAATTTAATGTGTAACTTGCTGAACTTCGGAGAAGAGCTGTCCCATGCAATGGCAGGCCTGTAAATCAGCCGTAATGTGTTCGCCCTGTCATTCCCTGTCCCGACCACCTTGAGTCTGGGAGCCAGCGATGCCACCGTGAGCTCACTGACTGGCAGGTTTACGCACGCTGAGGACAGCAGGTGAAGGACAGCGGGGAGAGCTGCACTAACTGCACTTTGGGACTGAATGACAGTGTACTGGGGATCCATGCCATTTAAAGCAACTTAACTACTGCTTTATTGCACATGTAGGAACCTAAAATGCTGTGCAAATATCACGGTATTGCAGAAAATATGAACTAAATATGGACTGCAGTCAGAATGTGTATGAACAGGAGATGTGTTCCATTTGGCTTTTTTGTGGATGGGCAGGGGAGTGAGAGAAGAGGTCCTTTTCGGTCTCTTCCTGTTTTTTAGCCAGCCCACATACTGCAATGGCGTCCACACTTGAGATGGACCCAAGTGACTCTAGGCTGTCTCATGGCTGACAGTCATCTCAAAGATGGCCATGTTCTTGTCTGGTGGGGAACTTTATTTTCACTCTCCAGGGTCCTACTGTTGTTCCAGTGGCTGTGACAGCTGGGATTGCCAGTAGGAATGGGACCCATGGAATGAGAAATCAGATGAATGGATGCATATGACTCTCAGCTGCTTAAATGAGGCAATTGTACAGTTGGGACTAAGTAGCTGTGGTTGTGGCTGTGGTAGCTGTAACATAAAGTCAATGGTCTGCATCACGGTGAAATGGGGACTTTTAAAGCAGAGAGTTGTAGAATTTCGCTGTATAAGCAGCATATAAGTGGGCAATCATTGGGAACACAGATATATACAAGGGCACGTCAATGGGGAATGATTGGAAAAAGTGGACTGTAATCAAGAATGTCACAGTGCAACCAGGAAAAGGATGAAAATATTGCTACATAAGCACCCTGGCAGACAGTAGTGTCAGTATGTATGGCGATAGCAATGGGGGATATTGCTATTTAGCTAAATAGTTTGGAAGTGTTATAATGAGACAGTGGTGATTGTCATCTACATACACTTCAGTCTTGAATGGCACTATGCATGCATAACGCTCGCTAAAGTCACTAAATAAACTGGAACATGTTAAATGTATACTGCTAAAAAGAGAGTAGACTTGTTTTTTTCCATTGACCAGACATGGGATGAATGCTCAGTTTCAAATTTTAATGATGGAATTTAACAGACAAGCCTTCATGGGCTGTCCATTAACTGAGGGTTCTCCCTCACGTAAGCTTTCAGATCATGTTCATTGTTACCAAGGATCATTTATTGTACTCATTTGGCACAGAACCATCTATCTTCCACTTTCCCGAAAAGTCAATTGGATCCTCTTGCAATGGGCTTCAGGCCTCTCCAACCCTAACCTGGATAAATAGTTGGGAGATGGAAGGATGTTCTCCATCCATTGCGAAAAATGGATGGATGGGTTCTCTTGCAGCATATCACTATAAAAAGAAACAGTAAATAAGATCCATATTATTGCCTCATTTCATTTAACAAGGAATGCTTGCCTGGGGCTGAGGTGCCATCTTGGAATCTCAGTTCAAAGCAGAATACACTGGGTGTGAACATGCCTTTTGAGGTGCCCCCTCTGATTATTCCTCCATAAAGATCGTTTCAGTTGCCAATGCATCATTGTACCAGTTACATAATGTAAATTCCATCTGTCATCCCCACTTCCAGCTGCTTATTCAGTAGAGGGGTGGGGAGCCTGGAGATCACAGCAAAGGACCAGCCTGGGTGGAAAGCCATGACATAACATTTAGTACACTATAATTTATTTGCGTACCCTTGACAGTAATTAGCTCGCAACAGGATACATGAACAGGGACACCAATGTTCATTTAATGTACATTTAGTATTGCAAATATGTATATTTTATATAGTATATATCTGACCCACAAACAAATTTTATTCAGAGAAAATCATTTTTGGTTCCAGGTTTAAGTTAAAGATAGATAGACAGATAGATAGCATATTCATCTCAATAGAAATTGCAGGTTAAGGCTGGGGTACAGATTTGTGGAAATCATATCATTATTGTATATCTTGCTCAGAACCATTACGATGGTTCCCCCACCCATGTATACAATTTAACTAGAGAATGGAAAGCCGTACTGCAAAGGAGAAGAGAAGAAGAAGAAGAAGAGAAGAGAAGTTTAAACGTACTCAGTAACACTTCATGCTTGTGCATGCACAATAAAAATTGTCATAAAAAATATAGTGGCAAAATAAATGTGTATCCCAAAGCCTATGAATGTAATTCGTGTTTCTTAGCCCTTCTGCAGTACGTTTCTGTAATGGCAGAGCCTCTCTAGCACAGATTCCAATTGCTATCAGGGCACTGCCAAGCCCCAGGCGTATTGTGTCCGATTTCTCCTAAACCATGGTGCATCTCACCGGTAAAGCAATGTGACAGCGTAAGGATGTAGATGTGGCCCCAATTCTGCCTCCAACAGGATACCCGATGGCCATGGACGAGGAAGTGGCATTTTTTATTTCCTTTTGATGCAATATGCATCCTAAAACCCATCTACACCATGGGCAGCAGGCAGTGGAGGTACTGTAGAGGAAAGGCTGAGAGCCACTAGGCATATCGATAAAGGATATTGACAAAGTAATACGATATTATAGTGAGTAGAAGTTTCTTCAGTTATAGTGCAACAAAAATGTTCTTTTTCGGTCCAAGACTAACTCTGGATTTAAACAGATGAGTCGCGGGGGCATTGGTCAGGTTTCTGGAAAGCAGGATGCATTGTGCTTAACAACAGGGACTTGGAATTTACTAGATTTCATCCCAGTAGGGCACTTGCTGTTGCATATTTAGACAAGGTTCATAAAGTAACCAGCACTAATGAATTATCCAGGTGTTTCAATGGGTAAAAATGAGTTTTGGATAAAAGTATAACAAATGTCTATGGACTTGAAAAACAGAGGAATTATTTAAATTGGTCACCTGTGAATAATCCCGGTTTTTACTAGGCTGCAATATGTGCTTTTAGTCATTTGGCAACTAAATTATTTTTTGGGTTTTTTTTTTTTGTAGAATTTTTGGTTAAAGTGCAACGCTCTTTTAATGTTGTTAACCTTAAAAATGCTTGCTTAGACTCAACAGGTATTTTTGTAAAACCGCCATGACCATAACAGTTGTGAGCTTGTGCACTGGTGTGCATAAAAGTGTGTTTTTGTGTGTACCTACATGTGTGTATGGGAGAGTGTAAAGGCAGCAAAGACCCTGTATTCATCCTCTGAGAAGCTGAGCCATTTGCCTTTCAGAAGACAAGTATCCCAAAAGGATCAGTGCTGATGTTTACATTCTAATTAATAGGATCTCACACCCACAGGGCAGATACCTTCATAACCTTATTCTGGACACTGTGCTGAGGTCAGATCTTGTCAGACAGGCTGCTGTCTGCATTAATGTGGCACTCCAGAGAGATGTGTTTCCAGGTTCCCCATGAATGATTTTCAGGGTCCCCGTTGTGTCACTTTTTTTTCCTTGCATTTAAATATGGGCTCTTGTACCTTTTTCAATTAACTGCAATATACAAGCTTGGCTTTGGAAAACCCTGTCTCTTCTGAGGTGAAAATAAGCACTCTGGCGGTGAATGATTCTGTATTAGCAAGGCATGATGGAGGAGGATGCGAGATTCTCAGCGGCGGCCGGGTTTATGGGCTGATCGAAGCAATCCGTTTTGTTTTACTTCCTCGGCAAAGTGCAGCGAGGAGAATGAATATTAGATAAACCAGCCTACCTGTCGATTCCCACTTGTCAAATCTAATGCGTTAAGGACATGCTGCTCAGAGCAACCGTTCCACAGACCATGCAGAGGGTAAAACAAGGTTGTTTGCAACCTTGTTTTGCTGAAAAAAAAGAAAAAAAAAAGATAGGCAGTCACGTGTTGTGTTCAGACTGCAAGAATCAAAGGCTGAGGGTCTAAATCCCACCTATGACATCACTATGGTGTACTGGTGAAGGGTTCTTTTTGTTAGGCGTAAAACCTCCATCAGCTCAGCGAAGCTCTGGTGGTGTAAATGTGTAGATGCCACATTAAAGACACGTGTATTAAAAGTGCAAATGCCTTTAAGGAAGGAGGCCAAGCCCTGACCTCGTTTTAACTTGCAAAATAGACACTTTAAAAATGGCCCAAGAGTTTCCGGGTCTCTTTGGTGATAAAAGAAAATGGTAAAAGCATAATTTAATACTGCTCAGAATAAGTACAGAATGGCTTAGTGCGTGCCAAAGTGTCCAGAAATTATCAAGCATTAGAGCAGGACAAAATCTCAGGGAGCTATACAAATCTGCAATGTTAAAATGGTGGCTAATTCATAATCTTCAACAAAACATTTGGGTTTAAGATGCTCTGACAGGGAGCTTTCACTACAATGGAACAGTAATGCTGGCATATACATCTGTGGGATAGAAACACAACAGTATAGCCCCTTTATCATAATAATCATCCTTTGGAGATATTAAAAGTAATCTAACAGAAGCACGAGCACCAACCCTTCCGAAATGCAGCATTACCTTCTACAAATTGTTAATGAACTAATGGCTATTGAGGTTTTCATTGTATTCATAGCAATATGGTCATCCCACCACTCTGAGCACCTGTCAGCAGGCAATGGAATGTAGGTCTTTGGAAGGGTTGTTTTATTTTTTTTACGCTCATCAACTGTCGAGGAACTCTTTTTCCAAAAGCAGGTAAATCAAAAGCGTTGTTATTGATTATATATCTGCAACTCATTTCAGTCTCTTATAATAGCAATGAGCATTTCCATTCAATCAAGCCTGTAAAGAAAACTGCATATGTAACAGCAAAGTCACATTTTTTTTGTAATTTGAGCCCAATGTAAAATATTCACGCATATACTGGACAAGAGATGGTTAAAATTGCAACATCATCGTATGCATGAAGAATAATTCAAATGCTTACAGGCAGTGTATTGAGGGGCATTTCACTTTTGACAGTTTTTTTTAGGTTTTAATTGCAAGAAATTCATCAATATTGAGCAAGGCCCTGAAACGCCTGTAATAATTTCCTGTGCAAAAGGGAAAATGATGTGTCCCATGATAAGAGCATCTGCTAAGTAAATAACAAATCAACATTTTAATTCCTTTATATTATTATTAGGATTTGTTCTGCCTAGCAGTTAAGAGAGGATGAGGGCATTGAAAATGTTTTCTTAATTGGTTAATGTTTTTGAGTGGCTCTCAGGACTGAACAATGTGTACATTGTTTCCTTCCCTTTCCATTTCCTTTCCATTTAGTTTTTATTTTCCAGTAAGAGTTCCTTTGTCTGAAAGATTGCAGTTATTGGGTATTAAGAGCATTACTGTGTTTCTTCTATGTGTTAATGACAGAAAGTCATTACATTACTTTTGTCAAGAGGGTAAGCGACCATTGTCAGTGGGCTAAGTGGTGGCCTGTAGTATAGGACCATCAAAGCATTGGTTGGACATAGAAAGAGTCCTGCAGTCAGTTTAAGCCTGATGGAGATTTAGCACTGCTAGAATGCTATCTCCTCTGAGGCTTTAGGTATCTGGGCTGTGTTTCTTGCAGTTTCTACAGGTTTGTTGACTTGTGAGTTCACTGCAACAGAGGAAGGACTACGGTAAAAAATAAAACATCTTCTTGAAAAGTATCAACTTTGACCAGAATTATATCAACTCTTGGTAGCTTTGGGATATCCAGAATGATTAAATACAGTACACTTGGTTTCCATAAGTAGCTTTCTACTAAAATGTACAAGAAACAAAATCTTTGAAATATAGAGATGGTACTTTTTGGGAGGCTGTGCTACATGGGGCTACGTTTATACAGAGAGTGGAACACAAAATGATCATGACAAAGGCATTTTTTAAATTTACTTTAATATGATTCATAATACGCCTAAATCAATTGTCCAGATAACAGTTAAAGTCTTTGCACAGCAAGAGATGCATACAGTATTCAGCATTATTGATCATGAGACCAGCAGATTGTATGAGTTGTTGACCATATGTACCCTCGAGGCAACAGGCAGAGCCTCATCGGTCACTTAGCAACCACCAACTGTGTCAACACTGCGGTGTCTCAGCAGCATGAAGCTGTGTATAGAGACCCAGTCTCCCCATGACAGAAATGACTGGAGAAGAGCAGGGTCAGAGGTTGCTGCATGGTGAACGTTGTATGTTGTAAGGTAGGATTTGGAATCAGTGATTCATAAAGGTAATTCAGCTGATGTGGATGTTTTTTTTTTTTTTTTGCCAGAAGCTGTCTTATCTCTCTGATGTACTGCGATATCAGTCACATTCTCACCATTCATCCTGGTTGCAGTGGCGTGAAGTCTGTACAGTTTAGCTTTGTTTTCAGGAACGTGCTGAATTTCAGCCTTGAAACCCAATGCGAGGCAGGGTGTGAAAGCCTCATCAGTTCCTGAGGATAGAGTTGTGTGCATCACATTTTGTTAATTGCAGTTAATGTGAGTGCCTGAGTTGGAACTCACAAGCATCTGTTGAAAGAGACAGAACCCACAACATTCACACAGCAGGTCAAAACGAGCATGATGCCAGAAATCTGGTCTTATTAACTAGTATTCCATGGTTAGTTCTCAATTAGCTTAGTGTTGCTCGGTTGAGCTTAAGCCAGGACAGTCATAATCCTTACCCCACTGTTCACCAGCTGCGCCATAGGCAAGAGCTTTGACATTTTGGGGTTAAAGGGTGCATGGTGGCACTACTTGGTAGTTCCATTCTCTTACACCTCTATATTGGGGGTTTCATTCCTACTCACACTCCGTCCGTGTGGACTTTATATGTTCTTCTTGCACACCAGTTTTCTCCTGCAGTCCAGAGACATCGGTTCAATCTAATTAGTATTTTCAGATTTCCTATAATGTATATGTGTGTGTGTGTATCAGTGTGCCCTGTGATGGACTGGGACCCCTGCTTTGTGCCCTACGCTGCCAGAAATGGTTTGAGAATTCCCTTGACCTTGTCCAGGATGAGCGGTTTAAAGATAGATGGATCCTTATTGAGAGGAATGGAAGCGTAAGTGAAGAAGGAGATTGAAGGATATGAGAAAGGTAGACAGTCATACAGTACTTTCCTTGTTCTTCTTACACAATTGTTGCTTTTCTTATCTAGGATCTGTTGCTCTGGTTGTTTTTTGCCTATTGTACCAGGGTGGGGGAGGATTTCTGAATATTCAGTCATTTGTTTCATCTTAGCATTACTAACCCGACATTTGAGCTTCCAGTCATTTGCTGAAAATAGCTGGATGTCTTGTTCAGTTATTCAACAACTGCACGCAAATAGGAGAAAAAAAACAAGTGGATGAAAGGCAAACCACATTTTGTTTGAGATGTGAGTTACAATATAGAGAGCAGATGTTCAGAAACATTGCTTTATTAAGTCTGAAGCAGTTCGCTTTGCAGGAATTTGCATGTTGCAGCCTTCAATTAGCTTAATAGCATCACATTAAAAGTGTGGTTCTATTCAGAAAGCCATTTACAGAACAGCAAAAAAAAAAAAAAACTACTAAGAGTCAAGTTAATTTGTTTATTGATATTGGATTATCCATATCTATTAGATTGTATTTAATTTGACCCCTTAAGGATTGCTAAGTTTAGTCTATCATTCTGGAGTCAAGGACTGTATAGCAGTCACAAACTGTTTAGTAGGCTGAATGTGGCCCTTGACCTGTTGTGTCCCTCTTGCTCTTAATATAGCAGCGATGGAACTGAAGCTAATGTGTTTTATTGCTCTGGCCATGCAGAAATAGCAAAAGTCCCCATACTATGGGAATGCTTATTGTCTATGTTAGCAGTTATGCAATCCTTCAACATTCCTCCTTCAGACAACTGCACTATTTCATGAACATTTTTCCTTAATCAGCCATGAGAAGATCATTTCAATGCATTTCCTGGAAAGATGTTCTGTTCCCTGTTGTTCCTTTATAAAATATTACAAGAGGCAGCCTTGATGAAAGACAACAAAAGAATCAGTAAGATGGAGAAGTTGATGGTGTGAAACAATCCTCTCAATGAAACATTTTACATCTAAATGCCATTCTCATGGTGGCATGTCTCACTTCCACAGGCATCTGTGCATAATATTGTACGGGCTTCTGTGTGTGATATTGTACGATCTTCTGCGTGTGATATTGTACGATCTTCTGTGTGTGATATTGTACGATCTTCTGTGTGTAGGCTTTATTCTCAAGTGCTTCCCGTTGTCTTTGCATTAGGAATTCTCTCTGATTTTCATTGGAAGGATGAACCAAATTTTGCATCATACACAAAGTTTCCACCACCCAGGCCAATCTGGCCTTTCTCATTTTCTTGTAACAAAAAGTCAATTCCCCCCACCCCTCCCATTCTGTGAAGTCTTCTCAGACCAGGGTGACATAGCCGGACATGGGTGTTGTGCTGTAACAGCTTACAAGTCATGGTCTGCCAGAAAAATGATCAGATCCATTCATCCAGCTTTGAGAATCACTGGGTCATGGCAATCCTGGAGACTATCCCAAGAAGCTTAAAGCATGAGGCAGGATAGAAAGGTACACCTTGGATGGGCCCATCACAGAGTTCACATGGGCAAACACATTTATAGATACCGATTCAAATAACTGCATGTCTTGTCTATGGCAGGAAACCTGAGTACCCAGAAAGACACACGGAGAATATGTTAAATCATTTTTAAATCTTCAAAGTATATAATTAGTCTTTATGTCTGCCCACCTCACAATTTTGTTATTATGGCAAATCGAGCAAGGAGGAGTAGTTAATTTTGTATGGGAAAAGGTCACATTGTTTCAGGCATGGTTACTGTGAATCGCAGGAGACACCGGAGTACTGACACTAAAAGGTGAAGGGACAGAATCTTTGTATCCTGTGATGCTTTTTAAGGTGTGTCGAGAGATGTGAGAGGGAGGCTTCTTCTTCTCCGTTTTGGTTATTTCTGTTTTGACCGTCAGAACGGTGGCGGGGGCAGTGGCCCCCACAGGATTCAGTAGCGGCTACTTAGCGCACGTCCGCTCTGGCAGGGAATAGAGGCCTCCATATGGCACAGTAGGACCCTTCAGTGCGCGGGAGCCGTTCATTAGCATTCTGCACACCACGGGAAATTAGCAGCCATCACACTTGTTTAAGCTTAATAAAAATCATTTTAGAGAAAGCGCCGGGACGAAGTTGCCATCTGTCACCTGCTAACGCCACTTTCCAATGTGCGAAAGCTGTAAGGAGAGGAGAGAGCGGCTCTCTGCGCCTCTCTCTTTTTCTGTCCCCTCAGGCTCAGCAGTTGTGTTCATATTAAGTGGAGGAAAATCAACTTTATGGCCGAATTTACCATTGACACACATGCTCCTGATTGATTTTCACATCAACTTTTAGCTGTGCTGTGAGGATTAAGGATGAAAGCCTGTAATCATTGCTCATTAAGGGTGAGTTTGCCTTTTTAGACTGCTGCACATGGCCTACACGTTCATATGATGGCAATTGCTGACTATAAAATGAACGAAGATGTTTCAATGAAACAGAGCTCAGTAAAGTTAGTAGCTAAACACTGGTTAATGTTGGCATTACTTGCATAACATTATGTATAAATGGTAAAAGGCAATCTGCCTGACCAATCATTGTGTCAGTATATTGTATATGCTAGTATATTCTGAAGTATGTGTCTTTTTGTTCACATTTCATATCTTCCTGTTTGCCCCCGACCTTGTGCTACCAAGTGTTCTTTCAGTAAGAAATTTTGTGGTTAATTTCCTCACTCCATTTAGTTTTTTGTTTGTGTGTGTTTTCAAAAATGAGTTATCTAATAAATAACGACTGGGTGTGTTTAATTTACTCTCAGTTGACTGTAAATGAGGGTGGCATTGTGGGTCAGTGGTTAGTTTGGTTTTGCTTATGCCTCCAGTGTTGTATCTTCCATCTCCACCGTGGGTCTTTGGGTGGAGTTTGATTGTATTTCTTCTCTTTATTCCTGATTACACTGTCAAAGCCCAAAAACAGGGAGCTAGATCTAACTTGCTCAAATATAAATGTGTGTTCAGCACGGCATCCCATCCAGAGTTTCCCCTGTCTTTACTGTCATGTGAGCTTGTACTGTATAAATGCCTAAAGACAGTTGACAGATACATCTAAAACCTAATGATGGGACAAATGAGGCTTCAAAACCTGTGGTGGGTGGGAGCACCCCAACTGCATTGATTGCTAGTTTGGGATAATCCCACCCACCATAGATTTTGAAGCTTCATTTAGCGCCAGCATTGATTGGTTAATTTAGGATACTACCACCCTCCATGGGTTTTGAAGCTTCATTTCTCCTATCACTAGTAAAACCCATGCAGCATGATATTGTTTAAATCCTTCAAAGGAGTCAAGGTTGAAAAAGCACATTATGCTTATTTCTTGCCCCGTCATTGGATGGGGGCACCTCACCCATTTTCTAGAATATTGTTTAACGACTCTGACTAAGAGCCACTTTTGTGGCACAGGAAGGCATTGCACAATAGTGCTGACAGAAACTGAAAGGAAAGTGCAGTAAGGTTGGAGAATGAGAGGGTAGTGAAGGAGCATGGAGCCAAGTGTTGACATTTTCTGGAAGTCTTTACTGCACATTACAGTTTCTTAGCAGTAAAAATCATACATGAGTGTATGCTGTACATTGATAGAATATATATAAAAAATAACTTTTAGCCATTTTACAGACTTTTCCCAAATAAGGCAATAGAACAAATATGGATACCATAAAAATGGGTTTGCTCTGGAGCTCTGCTGAAAGATCATTACAAAATCAAAAGCCACATTTAAGACAAATTCCCTCATTGTCTGCTGTGAATTTCAAACAGTCCAGTTTCCAATCAAGGTGTCGGAATGAATCTTAAACTGAAACTGAATTTCAATTTTGGATAATGAAGGTCAAAAGTAAACTAAATACTTTACACTGAAATTGACATTAAAAATAAAATTGATCTCATCCACAAAGAGAAAGTGAAAAAATAAGGATGTCGTTGCTGATACTCAAGTTTTAACCGAGAGAATTATTTCAAGATCATATGTATCATGTCGTTAACCATGGATATGTGCCTGGTCAAGTGACATACAAACAAAAAGCACTCATGAAGACACTACTCAGAGATAAATAAGAGATGCAGGCAAACAGATGCATTTACTTAGAAAGCCAATGAACACACTCCAGGGAAACCTGGACACAAACGTCAGCACACGCATTCACATGAGCATAGAATGACCTGCACTTACACACCCTCTGACACTAGCTGTTTTGAGAAAATGAGGTGTGTTATGGATGCTAGAAAACTGTAAGGTGCACCACGTGGGCCAGGCGTATTGACGCCTTTGCTACTATTGATTTGTGTCTGCTGCTTTCAGCCTGAGACACAGGCCACACAGCTAAATAGACGTGCAGGTGGTGTGGGATTGCTGATCGCTTGGCTTCCTGGGAAAAAAAGGAATGACTCACACACAATCAGATCAGGTACACATTCCTCAGACCAAGTGTGAGGCTAAAAGGTAGCAGGGAATGACAACAAAGACAAAATAATCAGTACTCCAGTGCTTCTTTTAAACACATTATGATCTGAGGACTGTGTGTGTGTGATGGGGGAGGGGTGGGGTTGGGCCAAAAGCCCTCTGCTCACCTGTAACTAATGGTCTTAGGGAATAAAGCATGCATGTGTTATTGGAGAGAGTGTCCAGGAGCCATGGCCTGGCTCTCATGGATTTATGCTTTGCTTTTAGGTAGAGAGCAAAACGATGATTTTACATGTTTTTTGGATCACTTGCCACATCCTGAGGATGCTAATAATATCCCTGTTCCATCCTTCAGACCTGTGTCCCGTGGATCTGTTCACTCTCAAAATGATTTGCTCTTTTTCCACATTCTTCTCATAGTTTGTGATACTGTAAAGCTTGTGTACATGATTACAAGTGAAAAATCAGGGGAAAAAAGATTTAGTGTAAACTAAATTAACGAGATTCAAGAATAAATAACGTGAATATTTAGGAAATGGATATAAATTTGACAAAATTCACTGATTCCAAGTGATTGTTACAATGAGTCAGAGGGAATGGACCCAGCTGACAGAGAGCTCTACTAAAACTGGAGAGTGAAAATTTTGAAACATTAAATTCAAGAAACATGTCGAACCATGTGTGAAAGCACGGCTCCACATAATCACAAAGTCAACTTTTGCCCTCAATTTACAAAGATGAGGATTTAGGGCAGGCACGAGCAGCGAATGGGAGGTAGCATTATTGTAGCTGGATGGCCACCCCTCCTACCTTAGGCAATGAGTGCTTGGTGCCACGGTCCTCGTTACGAGCGCTACATGGGAAGACTTGTGGGCTTAAGCACCCAGGCAACTCCCACATAGTAGCACCATTTAGCATTAAGTGGCACTTATTCAAATTACGGAATGGTTATGTTTAAACATACATTTCATAACACAGCGGGGATGGCAATTGGAAAAAGGTAATCTTGCTATCTTTTCATCTGTTTTTTTTTTTTTTGCTAGAAGTGTTAGCGATGTGATCGTCCTTGTGCCTGCCCATGCCATTGGATGAGTGGTTAAGCTTTGCAGGTTTCCTTGATGAGCATTGTCTGGCTACTGTTGATTTTATCCAGCCAAACTCCTGACATACTGCTCACCCCACTCTGCCACCTGGCTTATAAATGTGTTCCTCACCTCTGATCTGCACACAAACCTCCTTCCCACTGACAGAGACTAACACTGTCCCACCAGACACAATTAGGCCTCTTTCTTTACGGATACTGCTTTCCTCTACTTTCTGTCTGGCTCTCGTATCTATGGCCAAAGCAGCAGAAACCATAACTATATATGCATAGTGAACACTATGCATGGTGCTGTGATTTGGCCAGGTGCATGATAAACAGTTCATGGAAATCTGGTGAGAAACCGGTCCGGCAGATATCCACCCTGGAAACTGTAAAAGTTTCGAACAGGCAGATGCACTCAAGGTCATCCTCAGTTCAGCCATGCTCATAGTTCATTATGGTATTACCTCCCCAATCCTAAAGAAAATGATATTTTAAAATAGGAATACTTTACCAGGCTACCTGTCATTAATTTGATTAATTGCACCCAACAAAACTTGTTAAATGGTTAAGAAAAATGCCATATATCCAGCTCAGTATACTGTATACTCTCAAAAGTCATTCCAAGATCATGGTGCACTTTTGTACCCAAGCTGAGTGCATTTGGAGTAGACAGACTTAATAGATTCTTCACCACACTCCAACATCAAAGCATTCAATGGTAGTGGGGATGAATGAAGGAATACTGACCCAGAAGTATACATCAATGATCACTAGTCTCAGATTCCGCTGCCGTCACCGCACAGTCCACCATTCTAGTTTAGATCTTTCATGGGGTCTGGCATGTACAGTAGCCATGGGTCAGGGTCTGGTTCTGTAATATTATTCCCTCATCATTTTTATGTATCGGTGCATCCAATGTAGGGTTGCAGGAACAGTGATGCACCTGGAAGCAGAGGAATCCCAGAAATCTCAGTGTCTGTATGGGATTTCCAGTGTGCACACTCAAACACACGCAGGCACAGAATTCTACCTCATCTGAATGTCTTTTGAATGAGAAGAAACCAGGCTTTATATGTGCAATATAATGATTGGACGGGTGGACCCAAGTGCAGAGTACAAATCTTTAATCAGGAGGCAAGATGATTGTCGGTCAAGCAGGGTCGAAAACCAGAACCCGAGATTTCCAAAACACAGTGGTAATCCAAACTCGTAATCATAGGCACACATGAAGGTCAGAATGCAAAAAGATAGGCAAAGTGACAAAAACCAGATCCAAATGGTTAAGCAAAATCGAGAGTCAAGAAAGCAGGCAGAAATCATACACGGGTTAAACTGATCACTAATACAAACACTCAGCACAATGGAGACAACACATAATACCTTGCAACTAGCTGCTGAGTTGCAAAACACATGTAGTCCCTGTTAATGGGCTGCAGGTGTTCAGTACTTGGGGAAGGGGGATCGACGACAAGCTGGGCGTGGCTGGCTTGCTGTGGGCGTGACATACAAAGCCAAGGTGGGAATAAATAAACAAATAAACTAACAAAAACAATAATAACAATAATAGTAATAATACTGATTATAATAATTATTATTACTATTGCTATTTTATTGTTATTATTGTTGTTGTTTGGAGACCTCATGAAGCCAATCTCGTGAGTTTATTGTGAAGCCTGCATACCTACAAGAAAAAATCTGCTATTAGCTAATTAATAATTGAAGGAAAATACGTACTTGTTAATGTATTGCACCTGTTAGCAAGCTATCTCATGTCAACAGATGAGAAATACATACTGACCGTAATTAGTTGCTCCATAATATGAAGCATTTTACATCGTGGATAGCTTTACTCAGCCAGATTGGTTTGACTGTTTTGGCTGCTGGTGTCTCTCCAGAGTGTTCAGGGCTATTCAGTACTTCCTGTTATTGATGGGACAAACGAGGCTTCAAAACCTGTGGTGGGTGTATCCTGAAGTAATCAATCAATGCTGGCGATAAATGAGGCCTCAAAACCCCGTGGTGGGTGGGAGTACCCTGAATGACCAGTTGATGCTGGATACCTCAAGTATTGAAGCTTCATTTGTCCCATCACTATTTCCTGTGGTTTAAATACAGTTGACACAGCACCCCTGAAGGTATTGACAATCCTGACGTTAGCGCATTTGTTCAAAGCCTATGAACATTATGTGCTCAATAATTTATTTTGCTTAGCAGGTTCTTTATTGAAATCTGCCCTGCTTTGGCTGGATTAGTTAAAGCCCTGCCCCTTTCCCAGAGGTACAATAACACTGTGCTATTTTACATCAAAAACTATCACCCGCTGGAGCCTGGACAAAGGAGATGGTGCTTGTATCCACGACACATTTGGGCCAGCAAGAGTTACATTTGGGTACCTCTAATATTATGAAGAGTGCAGTCACACAAAGCAAAAGCGGGAGCAATAAAAACTGCAGGGATATCCCATTGATGAGAATTAATGTCTTTGTCAGAGGCTGTCTGTCTGCTTCTCTCTTTGCGTTTTGTCAAAGCTATGGTAGACGTGTGTTTCTGGCTGTCTCACTTTTGTAATTCATTCTTGTAACATTTTTAACAACAGAATGAGACATTGTGTTTCGGCGCTAAATTTTTGTTCTGTTTGGTGATAAATGATGACTAGTTTGCATGAGCGTTGCATCATGGATCCATCCATAAATCATGTGACTTGGACATGATACCTCTGTATATGTGTGTGTGTGAAGGTGTCAGTGGGTGGGGGCAGGCAAGCGCAGATGAGTGGTTCATCTTTCCTTGTGTTTGTCCTTATCTGCAAAAACAAACAGCCTTTGTTTACTACCCAGTCCTTGAAAGCCAATGACACATACTCAGCTGCTCACACACCCAATAAAACAAAAGGAGAGACATTTTATTGCTGGAAATAACTTGGTTTTTACACCAAAATGGTGTAAAATTCTCTGACTAGAGCTGTTTGTACATAAAAAATGGAAAAAAAAAATACATTCTCTGACTTAATCTTATCCCAAATCTTTATATGTGGCCGACTCCTTTATCCCGGGTTTTTAGTTTTTGAAAAAGATTAGTTCCATACTGAAATATTAATTCATCTTTCTGATTCTAAATCCAGTTTTCTAATCTACTGCTCATTAAAATTGCATTGTCAGACATTTGCTTTATTTGAATATGACCTAGAGCACAGTTACATAGCTTGACAATAGTCCTAGACCCATCAGGTTTCGGACTTCACGTGCCTCAAGGCAACTTCCCTGGACTCTCCATCCAAAGATATCAATCTCTCTGCTTTTGCTATAAACAAAGGGTGCACTGACATATATAACAATAAGGAGCTTTTCAAAAACTCAGACTTCTCTAGGAACAACATGGTTAAGGGAGGGTAAGCTACGTTTTTTTCTAGGAAGAATAACTAGGGACTGACCTGAGGTTTGTTAAGCAAACCACAAGGTCAGAGCCATCATATGAACTTTGAACTTTTGGATTTTTTTTCCCTTCTGTCAGTAATCAGTATCTGTTCTCCATACTCCGAGTGAATTCTGGGAAGTAAGACATTTTCAAGGAGTTCTTTGTAGTAAATCAACTTGTCCTTCCAGGATCAGAGGCAATGCACCTGGGGGGTAAAAAAAAAAAAAAAAAAAAAGAAATATCTGGCAGCAGCCTAACGTCCTGGAAGAACAGGATATATGATTGTCAGTGGGCTGGCATTTAATGGATTATTTTGCCAGACAGTCCTGGGCCCTTGGATACCACACTCGTGATCTCAGCACAGGGAACTGACTCATCAGAAGTCAAAAGAGGTAGAGGTAGAGATCATGGCTTCTGGGTGTGTTCAACATATGGGGTCCTTTGAGACCTCCCTTGTTGTCAGTGACCAGGCTTGACTTTCCTCAGCCCTTTTCCCAAATACCCACTGGTTTGAAAATAGAGCTTAAGCCAGCACATACTGCAGGCAATTCCTGCCCCGACAAAGCGCACCACATCTTGTTAGCCTGCCTCCTCGTTGTGGCACGACACAGCCCGAAACGCATGACATTGCTTTGCTATGGTTTGTGGGCTTGTCCTCACCCCCACACTCCCTAGTGGTCCAACTGCATATGTGCAGGAGGAGATTGCTTGCAGAGGAGAGGAAAGCAAATGAACTGTTGGCTTCTGACAAACAAATCTGGCATCTAAATTCCATTACAATTCTTCAACGTTCAGTTAAAACATTAATGAAAAAAGACCAAAAAAGGGACAGGGAAAAGAAATAGGATGAGCGGGGGTCTGGGCAGATTTGTTGGTGGCGAGAAAATCTGTATATGTAAATGCAACTAACGTCGCTCTATTATTCCAGCAGTCCTCTTCCATCTCCCATCCAACAAAATTCCTAGAGAACAATTATAGATCTTAATTGGATTTTACAATCGCTACAATAAGTCCTGTTACAACATAAGTGCAGTAAGTTCAATAAAATTTTAATATTGTTTATTTTTCCGCCATATGTTTCAAGATGATTTTCTGGCTTGCTGTCTTACAGCAGGACATTTAGGGAGGAAATGTGCATTTTCTTATGGGTTATGGCCTGGACACACGCAGATTGCGGTCAGGATGCTGAACCATCTCTGCGTGTGTGCAGGCCACCCCCATTTACCTTCTTCAGCGATGCTGGCCTCCGCTGCAGGCTGTGTAGTGAATTGCGGTAGACCATGGAATGCCACTGTTTTGTATGAGTGGGCATGCTGCTGTCTGACAGAGACATAGGGCTTTGAGTGTCACAGATTAGAGGCTGGATGTTTGCAATGTGAGCCTGGCTTTGGATGCCACAGACACAGCCATTAGCCATGTAGCTGAGCTACATCAGCCAACATGGGGCGTATGTGTGGGCTTGATTGTATCTTGGTGTGTGGTGTTTGTTTCTTGGGGGTGCTGGGTTTGTGTGTGGTTGGCACACTGCTAAGCGCTCTCACCACAGTGGGGAAGAGAATGCCTCAGGTTTTCGCAGATTTTCTCAAGGATTTCATGTTTGTTCCCCAAAAGAACAACTCGGAGTGCTGCATCACATCACATTAAACGATAGTGTCTGGGATGGCGATGTGCTCTGGGCTGGATGGCAGTCAGAACCAAGTGAGACTGGAATGGGAAGAACGAAGAGGGACAGAAATGCAGAAACTAAAACAGAAAACAGTTATTTCAGTGCCAGAACAACAAGAAACATTAAAAAAAATAAATAAATCAGAGACTGAGTTATACAAAGTCAGGAGTCAGATATCGGGTTCGTGGGCACAGGCTAAATAAGCATCACCTGCTCCACAAGATGTATGCCATCGCCCAGCCTTGCAAGGTGTTTCTGCAGTACTGGACTTTGCAGGAACACACAGGACTCCTTAAAGGGGCACGGTGTGGGGGCGAACTGACCTAACATTCTAGAGTACTGTATAAACGAATTTGGAATTGATCTCATATACTGTTTGAGCTGAGTCCATCATATGTTGAATTTTTGTACATCAGGGCACATGTGTCCCCAGATGGTTGTGCTGCTCCTCTAGGGGGAGCCAGAAAGTGTAACAGAAAAGAGTGGAGGTGAGAACGACGGTGCCAGCGGGGCTGTCGATGTTGATCACACGCCCACAGAGAGCGTCGTGCCTAATGAGCGGCTGCAGTTCCACTGTTTTCCAGCAAATTAGCACCCATAACGTGCAGAACATCTGCGCAATGTCAGTCAGGGCTGCACAACAGCAGTCACAGATGCGCAGCGCAAAGGCGAGAGGATCATTGATACAAAATGTTAATGTTCACAGAGATCTGTTCTGTACAGATTGGCGCCTGGAATTTTTATTGTTTCAAAAAATATGACTCATACTGAAGAAGATACTGTCACAACTGAGCTCAAAGAATTCCAAACACATTTTATTGTTCCAGGATCTGACAAGGTACACATGCAAAGCACCCTGAACAGGACCACCCCACGCTCACTGCCCAGATTTCTGCCCGACAATCCATTGGACTACGAGAAAAAGGGGCTAACGACTGTAGAGTCTGCTCTGGAACAAGTTGGAACCAGAGAACAAGAACTAGGACACGGGGACCCGGAGAATCAGACAAAAAGACAAAACCAACCAAATGGATTAGAGGACCAAGACCTAAAACAGAAAAACGATGCTCCTCTGTATTTGAGAAACCTGGTACCACTGGTTCCAGTAAAGGAATTACAGACCATCCCCATCATCCTTGCATGATACAATGCAGCAATGTGGGTGTAACAGTTGCATTGAGCACATAAGAAAAGCTGTTGTCTTGTTGAAAGGATTAAGCATTAGAAATGTTAATTACAAGTTTTAAGTACAAATGACTTCATTAATGTATCTATAATTAATTCAGCCAGATTTGCTGTGTCCATTATGGTTATTTCTGCTGTATGACTACAGAATCAGAACAGCAGCAACAGATCATTTCTGTTTTTAGTCAAAAAGAACTATTTGTAGTTAGCAGGAGACCAGGGATCTCAGTCCCAGGAGGAACAGCTGCATCTGGTAGAAGGTGCGTTACCTTGGAAATCTGCAGGGACACCGGTGTGCCCTTCACAAGCTGCCAAGTAAGGCTTTCATAAAAGATCGCTGTTTTGCAGGGAAGAAAGCATCCCTGGGTCACACTGTCGCCTTCACTGAAAGCAGCCATACGTCATTTGGAGAGCTGGTTGTGCGTTGCATTGCCTGTGAGGCAGCGTGGTTGACTGTATCATAACTACACTGAGGTTGCATGAATAATAATCTTATGGCTAACTGAAAGAATGGATTGATAATTAGGCAGGGAGCAACATCACATTCGTTGTAAAATATGCTCATGTGTTTCCTCACAAAGCATTGATGAACGGTTGAACTGTGGCTGAATGATACATGCTTGGAGATGTACTAGTAATCTGCCATTCATTGAATTGTAATTATCAGCAGGTGGTCCACGCCTGGGTGGGAAATATTTTAACCTTCTCATGGGGTTGCAGGTAGATCCTGAATTCAGAGTGAATGGTTCCTTTTCTGAGGGAGGGTGTGGAGGGGACCATGGACAATGGGATCTTGTATTCACTTTCATCAGAAAACCATCATGGCAAATCAAACAGCTTCTTCAAATACTTTACAAATGTCTTGTTCTCACTTATTCAGCTGAAAAAATAGATGTTGAACCTTGGGCATGGACAGGGTCTTGCCAGAGGTGGTGCTGGAATGGTCTGGTGAATTGGGTTTTGTTGTCATAACCTGACCCCCCCAGTAGCCCTGTGGAGCCAGACTCTGCTTCGCTTAATGTCATTTAAAATGCCATTTAAGGCATTAACTGGGCTGCAATGGATGCGGTGGCTTACACCTAGGGACATGCAGCCTTCTTCCGGAGGAGAAAGCGGCACCATGCCGCGTAATCCCAAATAATGCCGCGGCTGGACACGTACGGCAACCTGCCAGAGGATTATTCTCCCTCTCACAATCTCAATTGCTCACTTACTAAATGCTGAGCCAGAGCAATGGGCCGGAGGCTGTCCTCTTATGCAGGCCACTTGGGTGCAAGACGTGAAGGATGCGGCAGGCCCCAAATCTCCAGGGAGGAGAATCGGGCCTAGCGGCAGCACTCCCGATAGCAGAGGCTCTTTCAAAAGCTCGTTTGTGATAAATATCTAACCTGAATTCACCAGGTTTGAACTTCATGGATATGCAGTATGTACCTACAGTACTTGCTAAAAGATTATGCAATGCGTAAATGATACTTGAGCTATAGCTGAGATGGCATCAACAGTGATCTAAAATGACTATACATTGCAGTCAGGTTTACAGCATTTCTATGCACTAATTGTCTTTTTATGAATAGTGGGGCGGGCATGTGTCCTACTTTACAATTAGAATTAGTTCCAAGCCTTTTTCCTCTTATTAGTGGACTCATTTTGATGTTTCACTTTAAGTGTGTCTTGTTTGAAGTAGTGATGTTCTTTTGCTGGAGTGGTTTCTTTACAGAGCATTAAAAAAAAAATCCTTTGTTTTAGAAACAAAATCCTTGCGGAGACCTCTGTGATTCTTTTTCCATTTCATGGGTAATAAATAATAAGCCATTTGGACCAAAGCAATAACCAAAGCCAGAGCTGCTGCTTATGCAAGAGTTATATACATTGAAAGGGATTTGTGATGTTTCTAAATATGACAGTCACGTAATATTGTTTAGTGACTAAGGCAAAATGTATTTTTTTGGCATTCAGATGAGATTACAAGTGCTTTCATATGGCGAGCGAAGCATTACGTATGAAAGGAGCCTCTGATTTGTTTTAATCTACCAGAGTATGGGGAACAGTTCATTATAGCAACAGGTTCACAGTATATCCCGTTTTCTCAAATGTTCCCAAAAGAACATTCTGCAATCCTGACAACCAAACAAGCTTAACCTGCCTCCTGTTTGATGAAGGTTCTGCAGTTGCCATGGAGCCCACCTGATTGTGACCTTGTGGCTATGGTAGAGTTCCATTTGTTATGAAACCTTGACATGGCACTCGGCTCGCTGAGGTAGGCCAGCCAATGGGAGTGCACTGTTTTTAAGTAGTGACTGTTCCACATAAGATGGATGCAGGCTTCCCCCATACTGTCTTCGTATCTTCATTTTCTGTTTGGTGCCTACATACACATACTGCACAAAAAGCAAATTATTTTCATTTGGGTCTATTTATTCATGTATACATATATATTCATATAAATTGATATTGAGATTATACAATTTTTTGTGATGAAATACACTTTTCACATAAGGAATCCACTTGCAATTCTTCACCAATCTGTTTTCAGCAAAATGATGATCTGCTGTACAGCAAAATAAAGGAAATATGTGTAGATGTACAAGATAAGGACAGATATTCGCCCCCCTCCCCCGCTCCCCCCCCCCCCCCCACCCTCCCAACCCACCCCCCCCCCTCCCCACCCCCCCCCACCCCCAAAAAAAAACCCCCCCCCCCCCCCCCCCAAAGGACTTAACAGAGGTTTACCATCAGCATTACAAGTAGATCTTAATCCAATAAATTAAGAAGAGCATTGCCGACTGACACAACAGCAGCTAACATTATAGGACGTAATAGGCATCATGGGGGGTGGGTTTGGATGTGATTGACAGGTAGGGAATAACCAAACTCTTGGGGAGATGAAGCTCTGGGCACTGAAGCTGATCCTCTGTTGTTGAGTTTTTACAAATAACCTGTTGAAGTGTAAAAGAGGAGGGGCTTGGCTCTGAATAAACCCCCCCCCCCCCTTTTCCTCATACACCAGGCTCTTCATTGTCTCTGGCCAAAGATCTGGGCGGGTCGGCTTCCATGTGCACAGCCCGCGGGGTGGTATTTTACCATGTAGTTTTACCTCCGGGTGCTTTGTCCATCATTGGTCCTGAGACTATGAACTCCAAGGCATCAAAATTCAATTAGGCAATATGCAAGCAGCTAAATCCGAAGTCAACTACTGTTTTTGTTGGGGGGAGGGGAGTAAACGGGGGGTAAACAGATAAATCATATACTGAATTTCAATTCCATCTGGGAAATCGTAATCTGTCAACCCTCTGGTATTAAAGAAAAAAAAACTGAACTGAAATTTCCATCCCATGAGAGATGTTAAAGCTGTATAATCAAAAATAAAAATAATTCAAATTCAAGGCAAGCTTTTGTTGGAATATAAACTTCGCTGAGAGAGAGGGAGAGATGTTAAAACAGGAGGAACATTTCACACCCCAATTCAGGGACGTGACTCACCCGCAGAAGGTGGGGTACATCTGAAAGTTGCCCTTACCACCCACCCAAGCAAAGAGGGGAAATGTCTTCACCCAAAGGCACTGCTGTTAGACCGCATCACCAGGAGAATTTATGGTCAGTGGGTGACATCAGGGGCCCGGTCCGAAGGTGACCTGACTCCCCGCACAGCCCACATGCCACAGGGAGCTGAGCTTGCAGTCCCAGCCATTCCGTCGTTTTTAACTGCCTCAGGCAGGATCTCAGTGTGAGAGAGAGGAGAGTACTGCCCAGGGGTTAATGAGGCGTCTCTTATCTCCCCGAAAACTTGAAGATTTGACACTTTTACAAAAGTCTTGTCGGTACTGAACACCTAAAGTGCTTGGCGGACCCGACTGCCACTCCTACACAAGGAGCAGCAAGGGACAAAATGAAGGGGTCTGTCATGGGTGTCACAGGGTGTGCATTTGTATCAGATGTTCGTCCTGCTTCGAAAGCGACACTTTTCCGGTGTCGCCCGGCGTAGGCGAGAGAGTGTGGCGAGATCGGGGAGCGTCACAGTGACAGCGCTCCAGGTGTCCGCGTTTCGGCCGTGTGGCCACCGCCTGATGGGGGTTCTCGTCCCTGGAAGTGCAGCGTGCGTCAAGAGCGGTTCCGGAAACGGGCTTCTGAGTGCCTGAACAGCTGGGGTCAGACCCGACCTGCTAATGGTTCCCCAGCAGACCTGCTGGCAGGCAGCTCTGGTTATGCCAGTTGAGAACCGCTGACAAACATTGCAGTCTGTGCTGTGAACCAGGCGAGAAAGAGGTATTGATCTCATCCGGAAGGTGCTAACATCACACAGAAATTTACCAGGACATCTCACTCAGAAAGTACTGATTTCACCCAGACATCTCACTCAGAAAGTACTGATTTCACCCAGACATCTCATTCAGAAAGTACTGATTTCACCCAGACATCTCACCCAGAAAGTACTGATTTCACCCAGACATCTCACCCAGAAAGTACTGATTTCACCAAGACATCTCATTCAGAAAGTACTGATTTCACCCAGACATCTCATTCATTAAGTACTGATTTCACCAAGACATCTCATTCAGAAAGTACTGATTTCACCCAGACATCTCATTCAGAAAGTACTGATTTCACCCAGACATCTCACCCAGAAAGTACTGATTTCACCCAGACATCTCATTCATTAAGTACTGATTTCACCAAGACATCTCATTCAGAAAGTACTGATTTCAGCCAGGAAGTATTGATTTCACCCAAGAAGTGCTAACCTCATTCAGACGTTTCACCCACTTGATCCAGAGGGTGGTATAAAACACATTATAAGAACAGAATTACCATAATTACGTCTTGACTGGCAAAACTTCATTTATTAGCTTATTTACAGACTGAAGCCCCAGGGTGGGAACTGTATTGATTTCACTGGTTGCGGCTCATTAAATCACATGCTGGTCACGATACCTGATTCTTATTTTTAACTTTCTGTTGATTGCCCTTCTATTATAAGTCACAAATGATTCATGCTGCAACTTAACTACAGAAAAACTAATACACAAAACTGATGACGTGTTGACGTTAAGTCGCAGTTTAGTTAACCTTCAAACACACTTGCATGTAGGAATTATCATGGGTAATCCAGTATGTTGTTGCACATAGAATAAATTAATTGAAATGAAAGGTAGTCAAGGAACCAAGAATTAAGGCACTAAAAAGTTTTCTCACTTCACTTTAAGGATTATAGTTTTATAGAAGTGTTTTTGTTAGGGAAGAAGGAGCTGTCATTATTGTCTGCTGGCCTCCACACAGCTACAATGCTTGGCAAAACACAATACATACACAGTGTTACATTTTGGCTAATTACAGTGTTTTGGTTTCAAGGTCAGCTCTCATTCTGCCATTATTGCCTACATTTTAACAGGGATGGTTCACATTAAGTGGCTCAGTGAGTAGCACCTCCATGGTCGAGGGTTTGAATCCAAATTCTGTTCTGTGTGTGGAGAGTCTAAGTTCTCCCTGTGCCAAAGGTCACCCCAGTATTCACCTCTAGTCCAATGACACAGTTAACCTTCTCGGTATCGTCTGTTATGTAGCCCAGCACTGTGTACCCTGCTACCTGGATATTTCACATCTACATTCAGCTGAAGGTTTCCTCCATGTCCGACCTGCATTATTACCCTTTCGGTACAGCTGGAAGACTTTCTGCAGCATTTTAAATTGATCACCCTGCTCAAGGTCACCTCAGCAAAGCCCTTAATGGAACATGAACATACAACCTTGAGGATTCTCACGTTGTTGCGAACCACCGAGCCTCTCATGCAACCAGCATCTGTCTTTAACCAGGCGGCCACCTTTCGGGGTCTTTGGGGGCGATGGAGGGTATATAAAAATACCCAGACCCCCCACCCACTTTTGACGACCTCTAGAAGGCAGTTCCTAAACTCACATTTCCAAGTGGCCCACAGGTTCGCTGATAGATAGCGTTCAAATCACACAGCCCTGGGTGTATTTGAGACCATTGGATTCTCAACGAGTTATGTTTAAATAATGAACCATGAAGCCTTCACCCATCTGATCTGTCATTCACTTCTTAAAGCAGGAAGAAAAAAATGCACCCAACTATCCATTCAAAGCCATGGTGGGGGAATACTAAAAAATAAGAAAGTCATGCTGGTCATAATGCCTTCGGTTTTGAAATCCACTTCCCCTATAACACTTTGACTAAACCTTTTTTTTCGATGCATTACATTCTTTTTTGGTAAGCCTCACCTTCTTTTCCCACAATGCATTGGGGTCCCATCCAAGTGGCCTCTTTTTCTAGTGTCCTCTGACAAAGACGTGCCATAAAAGGTGGACCCCAAAGAGAAGTTCGGAGAAAACTCTCAGAATCTGGGCTGACTGAATCGTCAAAAGTTCTGTCCTCAGTTTTTAAGGGGGGGTGGGGGGACGCTGCCAGTCCTGCACCCGGTTAAATGCCACCTGGCTTCGCGTCGCATTACCGACGCCACATTAAACCTCGTAGAACATGCATATTTCACCACCGCAGGTGGCTGAAAAAATGTGCCTTTTGTAAAGCAGATTTAGGCCATCATCTCCATAATGAGATCAAGCTGGACTCACCACGGACAGAGGTACCCCGTGGCCATACCTTTCCGTGGAGTACGCCAAGTGCACGGGAATGGGGGGGGCGGGGCCGTTTATTAAAAGAATAAGGAGAAACGCAGCCCTCAAACCCAGATCTGATAACATGTTCTGCCAACACATAGGCTGCAGGAAAACTGCACATTTCTGAAGAGATTTAAAAAAAATGTCTCACGCGTCATGTCCAAGATGACCAATCAAAAAAGAACAGAGTGACTCCCGCCTCACCACCGACCAATTAAATCACAGCACGTCACCTGGACGATGGACCACAAGTACAATCTGGCCGCCCTGCCCCGTTTAATTTAGGTTCCCTGGCAGATGTTGTGAGGCGACCAGGTCCTGATTCATCATTCAGCTGTTGGCTCCTCCACTTGGAAACCAGGCGATGCCACCACAGGGGTATGGCTACCTGCTACACTAACCTGGCCTGGCACCAGGGGGCAATTGTGAGACGGCCCATTGCCTCCCACGTTATGGCCAGCGGTTTGCTTATCGTTTCGTTTAGGACTTGAGGAGCCAGGTTCCTCTCCCAAATCCTGGCTCAAAGCAACAATACAAAGGGTGCCGACAAAGCCAATCGGTCCTGTTAATACGAGGTGCCGCCAATTAACGTCTTTTTGGCTACAGCACAGCCAGTGAGCGC
Organism: Gymnarchus niloticus; assembly: GCA_009936485.2. Taxonomy (NCBI): domain Eukaryota; kingdom Metazoa; phylum Chordata; class Actinopteri; order Osteoglossiformes; family Gymnarchidae; genus Gymnarchus; species Gymnarchus niloticus. The sequence continues at coordinate 599,104 of JAACJT020000110.1, read as the reverse complement.
GGCTTTGTACTGGACAAGTGAACATTTTGGGTCTAATCCAGCCACCTGCACATACACGTGTCATTCTGTGCACCATTTCTGTAATCACTGCCAGTTGTCAACCGAAGGATAATTGGAAAATCAGCTCTAATGCCAGCTTCAAAGAACGTCCGAATCACTGGAAGAGGGCAAATGAGAAAAACGAATACTGGAGTGGGATTTCAAACTCCAGACCCAGGATTCACTTCTAAACTGAACACCTTTAGCAGCAGGAAGGAATGTGGGGGCAAAGAGAGAAAGAGAGAGACCGAGAGAGATGAGTCTGGCAATCCTGATGCTACAGCTGAGCCCAGGGAGAAAGACGAAAATGAGAGGGTAAAGAAAAATAAAGGTGATGGAGGATGATGAGAAGGTTCCTCAGCATGTTAAGACAGGAGATGCTTCCGTGTGAGAACCTTCTGGAAGCCCCCTGAGAAGCACTCCCATAATTCCACATTTCAGTCCCTTCTCCTTCTCCCCGCGTGCGAGAAAACCAGAAAACAGCGCATGTTTGGTGCGTCGCCACAACCCCGCACCACTCGAAGTGAAGACGACAGAGAGTCGCTCAGGCGACTCCACGGAGAAAGGCGCTGGCATGGAAATATCACAGTGTGAGGATTCATCTCTTTTTGCCTCCACTCTCCATTAGAGCCCCTGTGGGAGGTGATATATTACCAAGCCCACTGGCTTCTAGAATCCTCTGGTGGCTCTGTGGGGTCTCGCTGGTGACCTTAAGGTGGATTCACCGAACAAACTGACCCCATGTCAGCGTAAGCGATGAAAAACTCCACATTCTGGCTGCAGCCATACAACATGGTGACCCCCTTCCCACGATTTCCATCTTAGCCCAACGTCTAGATGGATGAATCACTCATCTCACCTTGAGAACTAAGAGCACGGTGTAAAAAAACGCATTTTTTTGACTCTAGGAGATGATCGCAGAGAATAATCGATGGAGAGAGATTTCTCTATGCACTGACATTAAATACAAAGACAGTGTTCCCTAAAAAAAAATTCCTTTCTTTTGCAATAAAAACCAATTGGCAAGTTGGTTAACTGCCTAGTAGCTGTATGTGAATGGAACTGCAGTTTTCAGGTGTAACTAATGAACATATTCTCTGGGAGGCTGGGGTTATATTATGGGCTTTTTGCTTTATCAAATAGAATTTTAAATGCTGCAGCCATTTGGCATGAAAACACACCATAAAGACGACCGTGTCCTTCTCACAGAAACACGCAGAAAACGAAAAAAAGAACATCAGCAAAGCTTATCGTCAAAAGGAGAGATCCGGTAAGCATTCTGTTTTCTAAACCTCTGTGATGTTGTTGAACCCAAGTTCTGTATAATTAAAGACATTAATTTGTGCTTTAAGGGGGAGGGGCAACACACATTTGCATATACTTATGTAAGAGATGCTTTTGTCCAAAGAGACACACGAGTGAAGCAGATAATCAATTTCAATCCTACAGCTGTCAAGGAGACAAGTTTGGAAAAATACAGCTAGGCTGAGCTTCCTCTGCGTGACCAGTAACAAGTCAACAAAACATTACAAAACAGTGTGAGAACAAAACAGCTCTTCAAATGAAAAGCCCATTAGGACTAGCTTCTTACTAGACGACTGCAAGATGCAAGGGCATCCAGTGTTGCAGAGAGACCATAAGCTAGGGATGGGAGGTGTAGTGAAGGTCAATGCTCGGAGAAGCTAGGTGAGGTGTTCCTGGAGATGATGGGTCACGAGGTCGCTCCAAATTTATGGACAAACTCTGAGTAAACGACCGTGTTTATGAGTAATAAAAGGGATGAGAAGAACTAACAAGCTAGGCTGAGTTTAAGACGTAAATGAATTCTGATATCTCAACCTGACAATGTCACTGTAGCTCTACGGTTGGCCCATGCTGTCGAGAGGCGAGCAGACTCGTCACACCCTAGGACAACGGGGGGAGTCGAGACAGAAGTGAGGGTGGTATGAGGATGCAGTGACACCTCCTGGGCCACTGTAATCCCCCCACCCCCACCGCACTTCCATAGTGCGCCTCATGGCCTTCCTCCACCCTTCCCAGTGGATGTCATGTAGGGTAGCCATGCCAGGTAGAACTGGCACCCACCAAGGTGATGGAGGTTACCTGCAGAATGGTGTCTTAGCCGGCTGGACTGACCCCAGAGACTACAGACTTCAGAGTCATTAGTGTGATTAGGGTACAGAGAGCGTGTGCCCAGGTGTGTGTAAATATACACATGTAGCTAACCTGGCGGGGACATTTGAGAGGATTACAGTAACAGCGATCCCTGAAAAGCAGACCTTGTGTTCCCACAGGCCCCAGGGCCTGTGTATTTAATCTCGGCATCCCCAGGAGAGAAACGCTCCCCTTCATTTAAAAGAAGTGCTTTTCAAATAGCTGAAGAGGCCAAAACTTTTCATGTATTTGAGAGTTGGTGGTTTGGGGTTTGGGACTGTTAATTGCATGCAAATGAGATGCGATACAAAGACAGGAGCATGGACGTGTGTGTGTCTGGGTCTGTGTGCGCGTGCGTGTCTCTCCGGAGAATTTGCACGCTAACATAATCAGACAGCTTCTGCCAAGCCAGTTTGGAGCTGATTTACATCTTCACTCAGAAACCTCCTTCTACTGGCTTGAGTATCCTTGTAAGGTCCATTTTATATTCTTATTTACAGGATTTGGGAATTAGCTCAGTAAATATGATGCTAAATTATATCAGTGTCCTTTCTCAACTAAGCAATAAGGACACATTTCATCGCAGTACCAGAATAACCAAGTCCGTGGCACAGCGACTCTGATACACCCCGCCCACTGCACCCCATGTCACGCTCATCAAACGTGCCCGTAAAAGGGAAGATTAACCGTGGAACAGCCCCAGACTTACGGCAGACGTACTGCAGAATCTCATGCGTCGCTTTAGGATGGCAAGGAAAATGCGGCCCTACCCCTTCCTCAACATGTCAATGGCGTGCTGAGGAAAGACACCCAATTATTCATCCAAAACCGCCCTGCTGAGGATGTTAACCACAGCGGAACAAGCCTCGTGTTCACCAAGGGGACGAGAGCAGGTATCTTCAAATAATGGGGCCAATTTTTCGATTTCACGGAAACCCTCAGAGAGGACCTTGGGAGACAGGAGAGGCACATGGCATGAATTAATGACACTGAGAGACCATGGAAACATCAACCAGCATTTCTGACGACATGTTATCTACTGCAAAGTTTTATCCATTTATCTGTTTAAGCCTCTTGTGTGTGCGATGGTTGCTACCTCAACAAGAGATTTGTCCTAGTAGTTGTGTATAATAAAATAAAACATTTCCCTTCTCAGCTGCAGGGGCAGAAGTCACACGTCCCTTAACCTTTGACCCGACATCATGGGGTCAAAGGTTAAGGGTTTGTGATATAACGAACACAACCATCTGAAAAAGCTTTTCTTCAGCAGGTTTGACTGGCTGTTACTTTTCATTACCTTCCCAGTTTAACGTAATTTGTAATCATGTGTATGATTTTCCACTGTTGTTCATTAACACTCTACGCACTGCGGGGTGAGGAGGTGAATCAGGCCGGGAGAGTCCGGATGTTTTACTTTTCCACAGTGTTCCACCGATTAATTAAATGCATCAATTTGAGAACAAAAAGCCCCACCTGACTTTTCACACGTAAAAATTACAGGAGTAAATTACCCACACCTGCAAAAGCCAGGCGATGTTATTTTCCATCCAAGCGGTGACATTAATTAATCAGCTGAGTGCAGGGACAAGACAAAATCAGCATACTACCCCTTGAGCCCGCCCACGCCTAGGATGAGTGAGTGACAGTCAGCCTCCAGCGCTTACCTATAAGTCAGCAGGAAAAGCCAAGCTTGTCTGGTACGTGTCTTTCCTGCTGCCCTTGGGTGCGGTCGTCACCTTTTTCCGACCACGGCATTGGATGGCCCGTCATACCTTTCTGCAGTCTCGATGGCCCGCGCAGCTGGCCCGAGTCTAAGACGAGGGAGCTGCTGGCAGCACTCAGTGCCTCATTACACAATCAGTCCGATTCAACTCCATCCTCTGCTGATCCGCTTGCCAAATGAGGCGTTTTAATTGTGATGTTACTGAAATTAAGAGATTCCATGCCTATTTTCTGAAATTAGCGTAGCATAAGAGAACCAACGGCTATTACGCAGCGGCTGGGAGGGTAAGCTCACCGCGAGTTATTTTTCTCTCCACGCGACAACTTTTGTTACTTGACGGAAAGAGGAGGCTGATCTAGATAATGCCGTGGATCTTATTTGCCTTTTGTGCAACCTCTCTCCAGAAAATTATTTCAGCGAGAATCTGGAAATGCTCAGGGGCTCCGTAGTGAAGGTCAAAAGTGAAATGTCTCCACCGGGATTTGGAAAAAATCCGAGAAAGACTCGGAACATTTGAAGAATTAGCGTCCAAAAAGCATTTTGTTTTCCTGGAGCAGTAACACTTTGAAGGGAACAGTCGCGTGATCCTTCAGGCATTGGGACCTGTTTCTGATGGTTCTTAGAGAGACTAAAAAATTACGAGTGAGTTTAAAAGGTGAATTTTGTGCTGTAGCCGTTCATTGGGGGCAATCGACACAGGCAGCAATATAATTATCATGAAAGGTCCCCTTCCAGCTGGTCGAAGCTTTGGATAATTGATCTTCATTCAGGATTGAACAAAAAGTCACCTTTGGAAGCGTCTAAAGCAGGCCAGAGTGTGTGTGTGTGTGTGTGTGTGTGTGTGGTGGGGGGGGTCTGTTGTGTATGAATCTTATTTCCAGAATATTGACTTCAGATGAATGGAGTCCAGCCCCATGACCAGACAGCATTATCCGCTGCTGGTCCTCATTAGAAACCTGACATTGATTTCAAGGAATAGATCAAAAGTCCCCTGTACCAGTAGGGTCAGCCTTCAAATGGGGGGGTCTGCAAACCTAGCAGTAAAAGGCTCAATGGAACAACATCAACGACAACAAGAGTAACAAGAATGAAAAAAAAAAACGCTCAAACAGGAATTCTGGAAGAGTGAGATTGAACATCTATCGAACGCTCTCCGTGGGTAAACAAATGCGAGTTCCCGGAGAGAGGCTCTGAAATCAGCCTGTGCTGTTCAGTTCCGAGTATGCGGGAGAACACTCTGTACTTGTGCTACAGGAAAACGTCAGCTACCATTTGGAATTTCACCGACGTAAAATGCTCAAGGCTGCGGTAGAGACTCTGGGCAGGAACAGTACACTAACGAGTAATTAACCTAATGCCTGACACACACTACAGAATCCTGGGTTCATGGACACACCACGCTATCTGTTACATCAGCGGATGAACTCCACAGAGCCAATACTATGACCCATGATTCTATGGCAAGCCCCTGAGATCATTAATTATAATGACGTGTACATGAAGTCCTTGATTATCGGGTGCAAAAGAACATCTCTGGATTCACAGCATTCGTTAGGGAAGCACAACGGCAGAAAAAAATAACGTTGCTAGAATTAGTTTGAATGCATCAACTGAAGTGATGAAAGAAATTGGGAGGCAGTAAATTACTGCTATAAATTCTGCCCAGACTCATTCAATCGCACGCGTGCTTTCCTTATCAAAACCAACGCCTCCCTTGGTCAAGCCCTCTGCGTGAGTCAGAGTGCAGGACGCATGGACAATCAAATCTATGACAAGAACTTTTATGGACAACAAGGGATTAATTCAGGTGCTGGTGCTAGGAAGTATTCTAGTTCATAAATAAAAGCAACTTCTTCTAATCAAGGAATGACTTAATGCCACTTCCAAAGTAAAAGGTAAAAATGGTCACATATTGATCGTTAAATTCAGCCGGTTAAAGGCGAAATTCGCCAGATCTGAAGTGTCTGGATGTGTTCAAGTACCAAAAGTGAGAAGCTATAAATCTTATTAACATTATGATTTTTAAAAAAAGCGCAGCGTCTTCTGGCCCGTGACATTTACGCTGCTGAAAAAACACCGTAATGTAATTATGACAATCACTTAACAATGATTTGATCCTACGATTTCTGCGGCTCAAGAGAAGGGAGCAAAATACCGCCCAAGTCAAAAAACTGGCTTATCATGTGGTGGAAGCAGCCCTTCTATTTTAGCAAGGTAGTGATGCCACGACTGTTCATTAAATCTGACAAAACTCGCTTTAATTTAACCAGAGACAAACACCACCAAAAACGTTTGAATTTTCATCTGTCAGATCCAGTTAAGAGTTCCCATTTATGTTATCAGTCTATCAGATCCAGTTAAGTTACCAGGCTGACTACACCAAAGCCCCACTAACTGATACGTTCGAGTGACACCAGTACTCCAACAGAACATCTTTGTATTGATCTTGCTTATGAACTTTCAGAAAGCAAACCTTCGGCATTTTGCTTTTGTCCATGTGAACAAAACTGACTTTATATTTGCTTTTTCTCCCAAAAGAAGAAAAATGTATCTACTCACAAATACAAAGCACACAAAACAAATGATCTTGGTTCATGTAAATGCAAAAAAAAAAAAAAAAAGACTTAATTTCATTAAGGACTAAACAGAAGTGGCAAGAATATTGGTCTCATTAAACAGATGAGAAGACCGAGAAGATCTCACAAGCACCCTTGGAGGACTGAAGGTGTAAAGTTAATCGCCCATTCCTACATCTCAGTCGCCAGGTCTGAGTTGGTGCAGTCGTGTCGTGACACCAGCTTAAGCTGTGTGCTTTGAGGTGAGGTCGCTGGAGCAGGGTGTAGTAGATTAGGCATCCGTGATTAATCCTTTGTGCTCAGACGTTGGCAATGGTTCAACAAGAAGACCCTTGATGAATTCCAATGGGACCCATCTTGGAAAGATACAGGAATTATGGGTAAATGCAGGCATCTGGTGAAGAGAGGGTTTTATGCAAAGCTTGGGATTTCTTAGCACTTCATCATTATTATTATGAATGAAACACAGATCAATCCATCCAATTCTCTCCAGGTTATACGGACAACCATAAACCTGTTTAAATTTCTAATACTACTGTACTTGAGAGAGCGTCGTTCCTATCCTGACCTTTACATCAACTGACAGTATCAGTTCTGGCCAATCATCCTTTTGTCTTGGTTGACCAATGATCTGTTCAGAACAAATCGGGCCCGCTTTTCAGCGAAAGAGGTCGCTCTGCTGGACAACGTGCTATCAATGTCAGAAGTATCCTGAACCCCATTGCGGTGGGAACCAGAAGATGGAGACCTGGAGCGTGACTGAGCAAGGTCCCTGCTGGCCCTGCCGGTGGGGTGGAGAGCGGCGCTGGACCCCAGGAGGGAGGGCTTTGATCTGCAGAACAGTCAAGGTGGAGGATGGAGATAAAGCTGGAGTTTCTGAGGGCTGCGGGGAGATGTAGACGGAATTGGAGGTACGTGCACACGGTGCTTGGCCATGCTTGTCCATGTGGGGAGAGTGTGTGTGTGTGTGTGTGTGTGTGTGTGTGTGTGAGCACCTGCAACACAGCCCTGTAAATAGCATTCCATACCCATCAGGGCTGGTGGAACAGAACTTGAGCTGTACCTGTGGGAAATTTTTCAGAAAGCTTTAAGAGCTATTCAATTAAGATCAAATTAAAATGGGAGCATAGCCAAGCCATCTGAATTCAAACAGCGTGCTTCTTTTACAGCTTGAGGTGAAAGGAAAAACCAGGACATGACCTCTTCCCACCGACTTCTCGAAAAATTCCTTACGGCCGCACGGAATCTCAGAACCCACCGGAAACAACAAAGTAGCGTAAGGACAAGCTAAACGGGCCATACTGCGTGATCCTGAGTGAAGGACTCAAACAGGGTCAACACCAGGATCGCGGAGTTGTAGGTCCGACTACATGTCACCTGACAACGTCTGAGCTGAGGAGGATGGGTTGATCACCAAGGAGATGGCATGGAGGGAGGGGTAGGTGGATGTCTTCTTGGGTGATAACTGAAGACAGTCTGACAGACCAAAGAGAAGAATTTAATACAAAGGTCAGGCTCCTTAGACTACTGACAGCCTGTGTGATGGAAACCTTTTCTGGGGGGAGGGGGTATTGATTTTGCTGTAATGTCCCTAGTGATGTGGCAGGGGCCGCAGAGTTGACGTGCAGTGACAAAGAGTACATCACTGTCTCTTTTTCCTGCTCCAATCAATCCGATCTCCACCTGCCGTAGTGAGCGACTGCCCCCACCCCCCCACGTCAGGGTGGCGGCTTCATTCTCGTCACGTGACGTCCCCCCTCCTGCACGAAGACGCAGATGCAGCAGACATGGTAATCATACTGAGTGTGTACCAAGGTCCAGTGAAACCCTATTTATTTTCACACATTTGGCACCGTCTGCCTGTCAATGCTTAACGAAGGAGCCAACAGAAGCACTGCAAACAGACAAAATGAATAACTGCCACAGACACACGGCAGAGTTAAAGAATATGCAGCTATAATCTCGTACAAAGCCAGGAACGCTGACATGGGTGAAAGGTCACACCCCAAACTGTGCCCCCCCCCCGCCATGTCAGGTCTGGCTGTCAGAGTGAGACTTGGAATACTCAGCACCAGCTGGACTGGGCCCACCAACTGTGAGGTACACAGAAAAGGCAGCTGAGGAGGACTCAGATACTGATTCAGACTGGCTAAATTTAAAGGCGAACCGAGATAAATAAGGTCATGTGAACAGCAATACGAGAGGCCAAACAACAAATCAGATGCAATACACATCAAGAAGCAAGAACGGCGAGACTGAGAAGGGAATGTTGAGTGACGAGTGTTGAGTGTTGGGTGTGGTCAGATTGGTGCGTGTGGTTATCCATCCACCTGTGGTAGGTATGCATAAAACAGATTCTGGACTGAAATTGATGACGAAGCAGGGACAGGGCAGTGACTCGTTCATAAGTTTAAAGCTGGTTTGGGGAAAGAGCTGAATGATGTTTAAACACAAAAGGTCATTAAAATATAGGCTACTCAGAGTTTGATCTATGCCAGTTCATCCAGAAACTCCCGTAAACACAAGGAGAACACGGAGATGTGCAGAGCCCCAAGTCAGAATCAAGCCTCAAACGCTACTGGTAGCCAGCTCACATATGTGGTGAAAGAAGGACCACCCTGATACGCATGGGCCACAGAGGATGAGAGGCAGCTGGAAGAGAGCAGGTCTTGTCATGTGACCTGACTGCCCGCCCCTTCCCATGGCAGCATGTCTTATTCAGATCAAAGGTGACGTCACTCAGAGCCGCAGATCCCTGCCTCATTCCTGTCCTGTGATGTCATTCCTAATTTAATCAGTTATTGGCGGTTTTAATGGAGGCCACATAAAGCTGCTTGTTTTAAGGCAGGTTATTGGCGGCCGCCGCGGTCCTGGTGGAAGCGTAGGTGTGCCACCGTAGCGGCGCTATCTTAACGTGATTTGCGGCACCGGCACAGATGGGCCTGATCATTATCACGTGCTGATTGATTTATTATAGATCACGGGGCAAACTGAGAGGCGGCAGGCGGAGTACGAGCGGGGGCTCGGGTGCGAACACACACACGCAACTACACTCGTACACAAATACGCAGACAAGTAAACAAATACCCAAAGACATACACAGGTACACAAATACCCAAACACACACGCAGAAATACAGAAATAGCCAGCTCATTGCTTCCTGACAAAACAAGCAGAGGACCACTTTTAGATCTGAACTACGCTAAGGCTGGCAAATTTATCGCAAACCGAAGGTTTCCCCATTAGATGCAGCCAAGATTAAATGGCCTAAAAGGGCATTTCTACATCACACGTCGGCAGGTATTACAGCAGAAAAAAGGAATACACGAGAGACACAGAGGCGCACTTTAAACCGGTCTATCCTCATTAATAACATACAAATGAGGACACGACCTTTCCACGAATGGGCTTTGATTTAGCCCACGTGCGTGTGAGCGCTTGGCAGTCATCAGGGAAACGGAATGTTGGGCAGTGTGCAGTTTGGGACCCGTTGCTCATGGCGCTGCTGGTGGCAAGTCGCCCACCCCCACCCCTTCCTCCTGCCTACCCTGTGGCAGTAACAATTACTCTGTCCTGGAGGACGCGGTGTTCACGGAGCGTGCTCTGGAAGGGTCTGCACTCCGCTGCCAGGGGGGTGGCAGGGAGCCTCGGTGGTGTTCATTCCAAGTGTCCGGTGGGTTTGTGTATGCATATACTCACACAAAAACTCACCCCTGCACAAAAAAGTGCTCTAAGTACGTGTACCGGAAGATATCCTGCATTCGAGCTTCTATACCAGTCCTTAATTTACTTGGCCTTTGGTGACCCACTCAGACACCTGGACACATCCAGGATGCCATCTCCAACATGTCTCTTCAATCCTCTTCGAATGCAGCAAAATGTCAAGAACAACTTTGTTTCGGGAACTTTTCTGTATTATTCTTATGATGGCAGAAAAGATTGCAATCTCTTTTTCAACTGACTTTTTCATTTTCTGAAGCGGGCACCGAAAACCACTCGCATTAAATCCAACTCGCCTGAAGTCTGCTGTTTACCCACATTTCAGGCGGATGCAATTATCATTAAGTAAACAAAAGTGAAAGAAACAGACAGAGAGATTAAAGTGAAGGGGGGGAGGGAGACAGAAGAGAACGCTGTGGGAGATTGACTGTGACACACTCCCCCCCCCATTTCAGATGTTTTGTTTGTTCCTCACTATGTCCAGCTCTGTTTTATGGACCCAGGAAGTTCAGGAGGACCTGGTCACAGCAGGCGACAGACTACGTGCAGTTTTACTGGTTGCACGTTTAGCCTAGACACGCATCAGGACATTCTACTGACTTCGTTTGCTGAAAGTGGAATGCATTCCGGGGTCCGGAATCGAAACACCGAGAATAAACATTACGCCTGTCTCTATTTGAGGAAACACAGGAATGTACTAGGTGTTTGGTGTGCTCGATCACGTCATGGCTAACTGACCGATCATGATACAGATCATGACTAATCTCGCTCTACCCTCGTTTGCAGCCTTGTTAGTAAAAGCAGGAATGTAACATCTGGAACATAGAGAAAATACATTTCAGAAACAGCTTGTACTAAGCACAGCTAAAGGATAAGATGGCCTTCACTAAACTATTTTCTTGGAAATTAAGAGAGAGCGCCTCTGTGGAGTTTTACGGTCCATTCTGGACCGGCAGCTGTTTCCAGTCGATGAGCAATACACTCAGCTTTTGCCATTGGTATTAGATTAATAAATGGCTCCTGTCGAGTGTAATTTGTCTTCTAAATTCAGCTGTCTGTAGGATGTGGCAGCCGCCAGCCCCCAGAAACCCGGAAGGCTGCCCTTCAGGCCGCTCGGTCTGTTTCGTACGAGTCGGTCGAGACCGCCAGGTTTTTTCGCGAACGTGGAACTGCCGGCTTCCCTTTCCAATGGCATCGATTCCCACCGATCGTTGATTGCTCTCGCACTAAGATCGAAACGCATTTCTGTGATCACCGTCCATCTCGTCGCTGGCTCGGCTAATTAGCGAAGCCACGGAACGTGGCGGCATGAGAACCGCGGCATCCGTCCTGGGCGATGCGTCAGTGGTTCCTGGCGCTTGAGCAGATCTTGAGTACTTTGCCAAGATGATGTACGCCACCGAAAAGCGTTTTGTGTAAACTATGCATCAATGAGAAGAAACAGAACGGTGGTAATAATTCACCACCTTAATGAAGCTTGTCGGAGGGACATAACACAGGCTGCGACTAGAATGGATGACGTGTGAACAGACACAAGCTATACATTTAGTGACCGATACCATGGCGACACGGGTCACGTAAAGACAGGCGCGGGGGTCAGTGAGCGGAAACGAGGGCGTTACCTCCACCCCCATACCTCTGTGGCCTCAATTTCAAAGCGGCCCACAGAACTTGTGCCTCCGGGTCAAAAATCTGTTTGTAGCCGTGCTCTCTGAACAGTCGGGACAATGGCTGACCGAGACTCTGGTTCCACCGGCTTCAAACAAGCGCCAACCCATAGACACAGATTTCCACGTTTCCAGACTCCGGCAGGAGTCACGGAGAGGAGGACGCCAACGTCAGCCGATATCGGCTCCTTCTGCTGACCTTTGACCTTAGCGTGATTTAGTGTGAGTGTACAGGAGGAGGATCAGTCTGGTAACTGATCAAAAGTTCTTCGCCTGCAAGCTTCCTCGCGGTCCTGCGATAGGGACTGTCACAGGTCCCCCCTTAATGCCAAATGGAATACAGCATGCAGGAATATGGCGGTATAGACATATACATACTCAGACAGGCAGACGGACACACCTACACAAGCACAGACGGTCGCCTCACGACATGAGGAGCGAATCTGGCCCTTGTTGTAACCCCGTGGCAGCTGTGACCATCTGGCAAAGCGCGTTGACGTCGCACAGTCGGGGCAGAGACACGCATCGCGAGGTGCTCACCTCACTCGTACCCTGCCGGCTCCGGCTCTCCCTCCAGAACCAACAGATGTCTTCAGCCCAAATCTGCCATTCGGTTACTGAAGCCAAGTGGCGGGGGGTAATAAACCACACATCCTGGACCATGCAGGTCTAATTTGCTGTAGGAATAGTGCTTTTCTCTGGCCTGAGTTTTAAGTTCTCTCTGAATTACCTGTGACCCATCACAGGGGTAGAATTCCTGATGCAATTCGAGCAACGTGAAACCCCCCCACCCCACCCCACCCCACCCCAGCCTCAAGCGTCAGTGAATCCAGGCACAGGGCTTCGGGAACCCGAAGAATATGAATCCGAATGTGTTCGAAGCATTTCCTCAAGTGTTCAGTTCTTCACCAGCTCCAGAAAAGGAGGTGGGGGTCCACTGGGATAATCACCGTGTTGGGGGGGTGGGTGATTTAGTGTTTAGTCTCTGGTGACTAGACTGCAAAACATCAAAAACATCTGAGGGGGCTCCTGGCTGCCCTACCTCTGTCGCTGAAGTCATCTACCAGGATGATCTCGGCGATGAGGTGCTCAGGCGTCCGGCGGGTGATGCTGTGAATGGTTCTCAGCAGGGAAGACCAGCCCTCGTTGTGGAATGGAATTATGATGCTTGTGTTGGGCAGCTTCTCCAGGTAGAGCTTCTGCTTGCAGCTGAGGACAAACATGGAGCAGGATGAGACAAGGGGAAACCTTTCAGGTCCAGTGTTTAAAGAGAAAGGAACAATGTGCCTGGAAGCCAGCAGAGATACAAATTAAATGAGAAATTCAGAAATGCACACCTGGAAGTACCTGGGGTAAACTCACCATTATAAACCAAACAGTACTTGAGGTAAACTCAGCAAGAGGAACCAGACAGAATCTGGGGCAAACTCAGCAACGTAGACCCAACTGAAAATGAGTTTAATTCACTAACAAAACCAAACCAGGCCTGATGTAAATTCAGCAATACAGAATGAACTGAGCCTGATGTTAGTGCGGTGACATACTATTTCTCTCCAGCCTTGAACAAATAGGCTTTGAAAAACACCACACAACTGGCTGGAAATGCATGTTTAAACGGATAAAAGTGATTTAAATTAGAGCCCATCTGCAATTCAGCAGCCTTTTCTATATATAATTCGGAAAGCAAGAAGTCAGTGTATAAAGAATGTACCTCACCCAGCATCTCATCATAATAGGAACGATGGAAATAAAACAATTTCCACGTTATCTGGCCTTGCATCCGTGCTCCTAAGGGTTGATTCCAGATCAGTTCCACCCGAAATGGATGAGCAGCCGTTGAACACAGATGGATGAATAAGACAAACCTCATTAATCTACACACCACACTTCATTACAGCATCCCGAGCTCCAAAACCCAAATGGCGAGCTGACTGTGCCACAGAATGATTGACACCCTTGGCCTTTGTAAAGTCACCAGCCGCGTGCGGCCATGCGGCAGCACAAAAAAAACATAGAACTCCAAACAAAACGCCCGGAAACCCTCGTGCTGTCTGCATCAGAGACACGAGTGTTCACCGCAGCGACAAACCTGACAAGCCTCTCTAATTAATCGCCTCTGATGAGTAATTACCATGCAGCAGCCCTCCTTTATTAGTGTTTTATTTACGGAGTGAGGAACATGCAATGAAAAGTAGTGGCTATGACATCTGCGTTTTTCCGTGTCAGCTGGGCCAGTTCCAGCTTCAGAGACATTGCCCGAAACGGCCTCTCTTACAATCCAGGCCTTCGCCAGACAATTGTGGCCGGGAAAAGGGACGGCGATTTCTGCGGCAAACATCTACGGCGTGAGAATCCCTTCGTACGCCGAGATGCCACGTGTGAAAGGGCGCCACGTCGCGCTCCAGCCTTAACTCTGGGCGTCGGTGTAACGCTAATGATTCACAGAGTCGAATGGGACCAAAGGACCAAAGGACCAAAGGCATCGTACCGTTTTCGAGGATGAAGAAAACCTAGCACAACAAACGTTTGACACAGGTATAGCTCGTGTCTAAAAATAAACAAAATAAATTAGGCATCACTAATAAAATTTGCATAATTGAATTCCACCCCAGATAGACATTATTATTATCAACACCTCATTGCATAGCTGATGATTATAATTATAATAATTTGCCCTTCTAGATACTTCACCAGAACACTTGGGACTTGAACCAGCAACCTTCAGGTAAAAAAAAAAAAAGCTTAGCCACTAGACAACCTCACGTGCTTAGCCACTAGACAACCTCACTTCTCCACTGAATGTATGTAATAATTTAATTGGGCAAGACAGCAAGGTTGAACCCTGCCTCACACATGACACGTCCCAAAAAAACACGGGTGTTACTCTTCATTCCCACACTACATTCCTGCCTTCTTTTCGGTAGGAATGATAATTAATTAAAAACAAACCTAGCGTGGACAAGGTGAAATAGCCATGTGGTTTATGGATGCATGCGACGATGGTTGGAGTTGGAGGGGGGAGGGGGGGTTTGCTTTGCGGGTCGCTCTCCTCTTCTCCGCAGGCTCCGATGCTTACTGCCCTGGCAACACGCTCGCCCGCTGAATGCGGGCTATGAGCGAGGTGTCTTTTTGTCTCATTTTAGTTTGCAGCCAGTAACAAAGGGCTCAGCTGGAGTGACAGAGCCCAGGGCTGCAGTGTGACATGGGCTGAGAGCCCCCCTGAGCACCACCACAGGGTGGGATGGCGTGCAGAACCATAGGGGTAAGAAGGATAGAAGGAGGACTTCGGTACGGATCTGGAGGCAGGTTTAACCAAATGGTGCAAAGAAGTGAAAATCAGACAGCCTTTTTGCCATTACGGAGTGTTTCTAGTTAACCTTTTGAAAGCCCTCTTCCGTGACGATGGCCTGCGGCAAAATTTTAGCCATCCTAGTGTAACAGACGCTGGTAGCCGTGACCAACTGTGTTACAGCGAGTGGGACTAGGCTGAGTGGGACTCACTGACAGAAGCAGCTCTGAAAATCTGAGTAAAGACCTAATGGTGCATGGCATTCATTTCTGGATCTACAGCTGTCCAGGGCAAAGATAATAACTCACCAAGCTGTCAAAATACTGGCGAGCGATATTCTTAATTGCCCCAAAGCAGTGGTAGAAGCAGAATTGCCGACTGATTCAAATCATCACCTCTAATCGAGATCGCTACTGATGGACGAATGGCCACCTTCATCTTGGGTGTCCTCATTTCTTAGAAGCACGACTTTCCCAATGCGTAAAATTCACCTCCTTCTTTAGAAGATCTCTTCTGCATAACGGACATCCTCACGTCGCCATGCAGTCGTGGTTGTTCTCCTGCCTTACTTCACTGGTTCCGGGTCTGACACCCTTCGTGGGGAATGCGCCAGAGTCAGTTTGTGTGTCGGTCAGTGCCACGCGTCTGTCCACGTCTTTCTTGTTGTGTGCGCGCGCATTTGCTTTTGGGTCAATATGAACGTACGGAACTCCTGAGAGACCAGCAGATAAAAAGGCAGCCTCAACGTTAATTTATTAACAATGAGATGCATCCAAAAACAGTGAAATTCAGTCTATGTTTGGTAGAAAAATTAGAGTACTAAGAGTTTAATGGTTTTACCTTTTCGGGTTTTGTTTGGATGGAATAGGAAATCCGTGTAGCATTAAAATAGGAGTGAGTGTCAATTCTCCCACGGCCAGGTAGAGACATCTGTCTGTGTGTGTTTGTGGGTCAGAGTGTGTTGTCTCCATGTGTCCATGTACCAATGTCCCAAGTGGACGACTCACATGGGGTGCCGGATGTCAGGGAGAGATCGCTCCAGGGCGATGTTGTCGCTCACGTAGATGTTGAAACCATTCTCCCTGTAGGCGGAGTCATCACACTCCTCCTCGGCTAGTGGGTACGGCTTCCCTTGCTCCCCTTTGCCTGTCAGGGGTGCGGTTTCGGAGGGGAGGGTGATGGGCATACAAACAACACACTCCAGTCAGACACAACAGTGGGTGTCCTGCCTCTTGATCTGTCAAATCTGCAGAGAAAAACTGAAGCCCATTCTGTGTCTTCGAGACCCCAAAAAAACAGCATCAAGATCAAGATCAGCAGGTCTCATTAGGATGCTGAGGGCAGGCTAACTCTGCTGGAGGAAATAGGCAGTAATTTGTGATGGTATCTACTCATAGAGGAACATACAGGTATATTGACATTACCCAACAAAGACAGGCAGGAACAAGAACAAAGCAGGTTCTATCCCCGCTTCGGTCACACAGGCAGGAACAGGAATGAAGCAGGTTCTATTCCCACATCGGTCGCTACTGATGTGGCGAACTTTCTTGTTTCCTCGCTGTCTTTAAAACTCACTGATTTAGTCTTGTGATGCTACATTCCAGATGTTTTACCATCTGAATTTGGAACTCTGTGCCGACCACCACATTGCGTCAATGCTGTTTGCTAGAGAAAATGAAGATAGCTGTATATCTCGTATTTACATTTTACTGGTGGGCAGGACCCATGTCCCTGTGATGGGATACTGTACAGAATGGTGGACGTCACTAAGGAGGTTCAGGGAAAGGCACGGACACGAGGCGAGGGAGAGAATCTAACTGGAGCAGAAGCCGACAATCAAACTCGACAGCCGGGAAATGCTATGTTTATGAAGGATGTGTCACGAGCAGGGCATGATGTCAGCTGGCTGCAGTAAATTTGAATGGGGGGGGCTACAGGTCTTGATGAAAACGAGCGTTTTCTTTGTGTCATGTTTAATTAAACGCAACGAATGCACCAGTCACAGAAAAGAGAGGATTAACCTTTTAAAAAAACCTTCCCTGATAATAAATACTGTTTGAAATTATACCATACATAGGAGAGAATGCCGGAAACAATGTTTCAGTAAAAATAACTCTCCTGCTCTTTAGCGTGTGGAATACTTATCAGCAAGAAAACAAGCGCAGCACACGGCTGTGGTTATCCGCAAAGAACAGGCCGCCCTCCACAAATATGTAGTTAATTCGCTGTGACAGCATCTGTGAAATGATCCCGATGGAAAGCGTGACATTTTAATACGGGATGCCTTCTTTCTGACGCGATAAAAAAAACTGGAGCATTTCCAATAAAAAAAAGAAAGAAACAAAAAATAAAAAACCCTGAAATTCTGCCAAATTCCTCCTTGTTCTCATGTTGCAAAAGTTGGCAACAGACTCACACGGTAACGCTATCAAAAAGGACGCACTGGAAAGAAAAAAAAAAGGCGGGAAATAAAGGCGTACTTGTTTGTGTGGCTTTTGTAATGATGGTGTCTGCGATTCAGACGCACACATCACAGCGTCTTTGCCTCGCACCCGAGTTCTTAATAAAGCTCCTGATTATTCCCCCGACGTCCTTTCCGGCACGCTCTCTTGATTCCCCGCTCAAGGCTCTATGCCAAGGCGATTTTGCCTGGGCGTGATTACAGAAGCACCACACTGCGCCGGAGAGCGCCTTCTTGCCAGGTAAGAAGGAGACCACAGGGAGAAAAATTTAATCGCGAGGGAAAACGTTCCATCAGCGTTCTGCTCCCTCGGCTCCACGCCGGTGACGTCACAGATGGTGGAGCGGCCGCAGAGGCCTTGCGGCACAAAACCTCCTCAGGGGACCAGTGACTGTACCAAGGGAGGATGACCGCAAGAGAACAGCTCTCTCACGCTGGCCATCAAACTCTCGACGACAGTCTAATGGAAATTCTAATACAGTGACGACCCTATAATAGAGATTCATTTCCTAGTTAAATTTCTGCGAGGACGTTTCCGTTGAAGACCGGCACGACAAACCCCAAGATGACTATAGGCACATATGGATAGAAAGAGACTCTTTCCTTTTTTTTCAAGCGCCTTTCACTTTAACGACCACATCGGTGATGATCGACAGACCGCACTTTCAATCGAGATCGTTCTGAAGATCCTCCGCAAAATAATTCCCGGAAATGTCACGGCAATTTAACCTAAACTCGTGCCATGCCAGCGGCACCGAAGGATGGCTTTCAAGTGCAGTTGCTAAGGTAACAGGAAACAACACGGAGGCAAGGAGTCGGCACAGCGAATAATATCCTACCTCCACACTCTGAATTTCTTTTTTTGGTGAAAATTAATGACAATAAAAATAGATATTCTAAGAGTGCTGGGATCCAATTTAATTCGGGCCTAGTGATGACTTCCTTAAACTTTTATTTTCCAAGGATATATGGAGAGAATTAGCCTCGGTGTCAGTTAGTGACCTTTCCTAATGAAGAATCACCTTAAATGAAGTCCTAATAAATTATCATTTACCAATGAATAAGTCACACTTGCCTGGAGAAGCCCGTAATAGCATGTGTAAGTTTTTAGTCCACTTCCTGTTTTCAGCACAGTTATACAGTGCTGAGGTCAACTACAGTGCTAATGAGCACTACATAAAACAAAATAAAACAATTATAGTCTGATTGTTTACACATATCTAGAGTTCACTGCCATGGGAATTTTAGGGACTATGTGATTCCAACAGAGTTATTCCCGTGACGGAGGATGTAACGGTCACGTTCCTCTATGTCAGGTTGAACTGGGAACCTGAAAAACAGTTTGGAGACTATCTCACGAAATTGCACTGCACTGGAACAGTGCGAGACTGTGAAAGGTCTGCAGGAGGTCTGCGAGATGTCCACAAGAGGTCTGCCAGAGCACGCTCCACCTACCCACACGTAGCTCATCTCTCTTGATGCTCTCATTGTCGTGCCAGTCTCTCCTCCTCAAGCCATCGGTCCAGCTGTACACATGTCCTTCACTGAGGCCCAGTTGAAACCCCTGGGGAAGAGAATCGACAGGGGCGGGGTTATTGGAAGTGAAAGAGTATTTCACGGGTTGTTCGAGTTCCTGGTGATTCCGTTGGTGCATTTAGCAGTGGATGTTCCATTTTTTAAACCCAGAAGTGAAAGCTGGGATTTTGCAAGCAAACTTTGTACCCAAAACCAGCTCAGGATGGCACTTTGGGGCAGAAGCCAGGAACCTCAGAATGGGGACAGTACACGGTTCATGTTCCAGCCAGCACAGCAGGGTGAATGAGGTGGCCACCTCCATCAAAGTGATGGATAGTATACACGAACATGACTGCCACATCCTGTTGGCGTGTGACCAGAAAAACTGGCTTGTGGTTGTTCCTGTTCCAGCATTACTGACCTGAGTGACACTATATGATGAATGTCTGGGTAATACTGTTCCCTATCCTTTTCCATGCCAGACCACCCAAGTCCGCCATTGATAAAATGACACATTTTCTGACCCGTTCCCAGGAGAAGACCTCAGGGGGCAGACCCACAGCTCGATGGGCCAGACCTGCCATGGATTGTGGACGGAGGGGTTGTAGAGTGGGTAATTTGGGCTTGACGATGGCAGCTGGGCAAGAGAGAAAAGACAGCCCCCAGGGCATTGGGGAGAGAGGTGTTTAACACCAGATGTGTCAACGCCTCTCATCTTTCTCCTCTAGAAAACATTAGATCCTGCTCTGTTTGCTTTAGTGCCTGATCTTAAGGTAAGTCATAATGAGGAATGCTGGAAATCAGTCTTCGTCTCTCTGCTTCTCTCTCAAAGAGCTAGTGGCAGCTGCATGCTCCTTGCTGTCCTGAATCGTATTTAACAGAGTCTGCTGCCTGTCACTCTCAGCTGACAAAACACAGGTGCACAAACAAAAACTCTGCATAAGTCCTCTCTCTGTCTTTTTCAATCTCTCTGACTTTCTGTTATACTCTCTCTGACTCTTTTTCTGTCCATCTGTTTCTTAGGCACTGTCATATACTCACGCAGTCTCTCTGTCTCTCTCTCTCTCTGTCATATACTCACGCAGTCTCTCTGTCTCTCTCTCTCTCTGTCGTGCTATCTCTTTCTTTCTGTCAAACTGACGATCTCTGTCATATACTCACTCTCTGTCATATACTCACTCTGTCTTACTCTCTTCCTGTCATATACTCTGTCTCTCTCCCTCTGTCATATACTCACTCTCTGTCATATACTCACTCTGTCTTACTCTCTTCCTGTCATATACTCTGTCTCTCTCTGTCATATACTCACTCTGTCTCACTCTCTCTCTGTCATATACTCTGTCTCTCTCCCTGTCATATACTCACTCTCTGTCATATACTCACTCTATCTCACTCTCTCTCTGTCATATACTCTGTCTCTCTCCCTCTGTCATATACTCACTCTCTGTCATATACTCACTCTGTCT
>JAACJT020000110.1:541285-574026 GCA_009936485.2 Gymnarchus niloticus | reverse complement strand
AAATTTGGGTAGATGTACAAGCGAAGGCCCAATACCCCCCCCCCCCCCCCCCCCCCCCCACTATGGAGCCGTAAGACCCTCCCCACCAAGGCTTTGTGTACAGGGCAAGGAGGCTGAGACAGGAAAGGATAGTGATATCCCACAGTGGTGTGTGTGAAAGCAATTGCCCATCTCCCAACCAATACTAATTCAATCATTTTCCTGACCAAATGCTAGCTCAGTCACTTCCTTATTGCCTTATTGGTGCCAAATGAAACTCCCATCACCCCTCTGACTTCCCCTGTAATCATGATTCCCTCATGGTTTCTGTATTCAAGTCATCAACCCAGAACACTGAGGCACCCTTCATACTTTGTCCTTACAATACCCTCATCTTACAGTATATTACACAGATCTTTGATAGTTTTTTAAATTTTTTTTTTGTTCTATAGACTTTACCAGACTTTCCACTATATAATTATGTGGAATAATGTGATACTCATTCAACAGCATTTAGACCAGACTGTCTATGATTCCATTAAGAATGTCTTATATCATTACCTTAAATTAACAGGCTCCTGAGAACAATTCACCAAAAAGTGAATTCTCTCCAAAATGGTCCATCCACTGGAAATAATTCTTGGTTGATATATGAGATAATCGACGAGTCTATACTTGTTCCAGACAGGATGGAAAAGACCCTAGATATAGGAATGTGAGTACAAAACCGGGCCTTGATTTGTGGACTACAGAGGAAAAGGCTTTAACAAAAATGTTACATTTAATAAAAGCTTAAGAAAGAGGTAGCATCAGGTGTGGAAAGAGCTACAGTGTGCTGCATGCTTAGGCATAAGGGTCTGGGTGCTTCTACCATGTGAGAATACTGAATCAACTCTGGTCTAACTGGTCATGAAAGGCTGCTCTAACCATCTTGCTGGATCACCATACTTCTGATCAGTCTACATTCATGCACTCTGATTACCTAAATGGGCAAAGAGCTGCAAAGAGATAATGCCAACTGGTTGAATTTCCCTAGGAAGTCACCTCCAGTGAAGTTCAGCTTCAAAGTTATTATTGAATCTCACCAGGGTTGTTTATTCCCTCAATTTAAGGCATCTACAGTTTAGTCAGTGAGATTTTGAAGGAGTAGATCATTTCTGTAATTTTGCTCCTAAAGAATACTAATGTCACCATTTGAAGAAGCAAATCATTTAGGTAAATGGGCACTGTATTCAGTACAGAGTAAGTACCAGTCCTTTGATATCTAGTTGATAGCAGGTGTTGGAGACGTGACAGCAGGTAGTTTACGCTGTTGTTTTTTTATTGACAGTGGGTGTTTATCTTGTTGCCAATAGATATTGATGCTGTTGGCTGCAGGTGTTTGTTTTATTGAGTGTCAGTGAAGATGACAATAGGCTTGCTTGCTGGATAGGTCTGCATTTCTCTCTTGGCTCTCGCAATGTAAAGGCTGATGTGCAGTCTGAGTTATAAGGAGGGAAGATACTGAGATTAAGAAGACCAAGAATTACCCTTCCCCTCATGGTTAATTTAGGGATCCTGAATGCTGAATCAGGACTTGATCAATCTTACACACAGAAGGTACTACTGGGCATGAAAGCGATTTTACTGATTAAACCAAAGAGCAACCAAGAAACCCCCAGAGGTCATTTTGAGACAGAAGACCTCAAACTTGACATAACATAGACAATACACTTTAATTAATCTTACTGCAGAAAGAACATTTTATTCACAAAAGCTTTGCTGTCTGGCTTCAGATTCCTGTTTCAGGTTAAAGAGTCAGCCACAAAGATGATACAACATTCTGATCTTCAAGCACAAAATCAATGTGTTTTACGGTCAAGTACAACACAACTGCTCATTCAAGGAAGAAAAACAGCATATTTTCAACGCAAAGATGGTGTTGACTCAGTCTTTCTGAAAAATGACTTATGCCTGGGGAATTTCAGCTGGCCTATGAAAACAGATTTTCATTATGTGGAGGACAAAGTGATGTTTAAGGTTGACTCGTATGGGTTTTGTCAAAAAAAATAGTCTGACAGTGCAGCCAATCTGAGCTAAATGCGCAGTCAGATGTGTTCGCAGTCAGTATGAGTCTCTGCTTTATGCTCACATTTAACTTTTCCTTGAACAGGTTAAAGACAATGCTTCTTTAAGGGGATGGCGAGTTTATTGTAGTATTAGCTGATATAATGCAGTGTAGTAAGTCTATGGGATTAACACCTGTCAGGAAGGTCAGAACTGAATTTTGAGCAGAGCCAGCAGCTCAATCATGGAGCTTTGTGTATTAAAGAAAATTGCAGGCACACTGAAAAAACACTGCCACCTCTCCTTGTTTAACCTATATGTTGCATAAGAAAGCCTTATCTAGGGAAATAACCTTTAATTAAGACCAAATGCCACTATTTATTGCATTTCTTTTTTTCCCAAAAAGTGAAGAACACTTGAGTCAGAAGAGTCAATCAATGACAAAAAAATGGGCTGGAATTAAAAATAAAAAGTCACACTCACTTTGGAACAAGGAGCTTTTAGACAATGAAACATTATTTTTTGAGATTTTAAGTTTTCAGACCTGGGTTAATAAGTACTGTCTTTACTGACAAACTCTATAATACGGAATAAAGGTCATTATCAGCATGGAGCCTATATCAGGCACAAGGCTACGATACAGCCTTCATGGTGTGCCAGTCCATCGCATGATATCTTGCTTGAAAATATACGTTATTTGACTTTAATGTATATTCAGTAAGGAAGGGTCTAGAATAATTGACTGAGGTATTGCATGTATGGTTTTATTTAACAGTATTTTAGAGCATAGATATTGGTTACCCTGTGTTGTCAAGGTAATTATTTAAATAATGTTATTAAAATAGGATTTGCCCCATTCACACACACACAAAAAAAGATTTGCCTCTCTTGGTTAGATTCCCGAAAATTAAAGTACATTGGGAAGTTAAATGAAAGAGCAGAGGAAATAGCGATGAAGAGACAGCTGTCATATACATCAAGCTTTTCTGTCAGAACCCTGTACTCCAAATGACAATGCAGAGCTGAAGAACAAGCTCAACGGATGTAGCAATATTCTTCTCAGGGCAAGTAAGATGAACAGATCTACTAAATGATAAATTGTTACTTGAAGTAAAATGGACAGCCCATAGGAAATACTAGTAAGCAAATTTACATCATTTTTAGAAATGAACATTTTTTTGTATCTCATGTCATATTTCATCTCACGTAAACCCATAATGATCTGCCTGTGACATGACTGTGACATAGCTCTTTGGTTTTAATAACGGTGGAATGCCCGTTATACACGACTGCTGTGCTAGGCTGGTCTTCTGTGGCTGGTAGACATCAAACTTTCATCACCAGTGTCTGTTATCTTGATATAATAATTTTAACAACATGAAAACGTCCAGAACAGTATTAAAAATTATCAATAATTATCTTAATTAAATTGATATAGATGATTTTTGATTTGATTTGATTTTTTTCAGTTGGTGTATAATTTTGCTCATACAATGTCTGTATGCCTGCTCATCATTTTTGGGCTATAGTTAAACTTTCTATAAAGAATACTTAATACAATTTTGGTAACACCTTCAGAAGTCCTATATTGTAAGTATAATCAATGATTAAGAAAAAAAATGTGCTATAGCTGTTCATCTATTAAACAAACAAATTACATACACACATTGCTTACTATTTACGAGCTGTGCAATTTATTTCTCATCAGAAAGTGCCTTGAATGGCATCCTTTAGCTTGCACTTCCAGGTCCTTAGCTACTATACCATTAACTGGTTTGTGCCATTCATTTGAAATAGAATAGGATCGCTAATGTAGAAGTTTGCCACTGAAAGAACACCTGAGACTTGAAAATGCATGCTTTTTTCCCCTCATATTTTCCCACTTTTATTTCTCTGCTCCAGATAACCCAACCACAAAATGTAGCCCTTCAGGCTGATATGGCCAGCTGCCTGACTGTGGTTATGACCAAACAAGAAAGCCAAGTCATCCTATTCCTAGCATTAGAATTATCCATCGACTCTTATGCAGATTATATTAATCAAAGTGCTTGTTCTGTATGGTTGGAGCAAAGCATTTCCATACCATAAATATTGCCCTAAATTTTTTCAGTGCAGTGAGGATGATACCGGATATGTAGCATGATAAACGGTACAAAAGTAATGTTTCTCCTAGATGCTGCCCTAATGTTAATTTAATGTCAGTTTAATACTACAATATGTTAAGAGTGGCTAAAAGTCTAAATTGATTAAATGAAACAGAGTTGATGAAACACAGCTGGTTCCTTCTTTTTCGGAGGGTTATGAACAGCCATATCAATATTTACAGTTGTTACATTAAATTCAGCAGCTGGAAAACATGGCCTGAAAAGCAACACTCTTTGAAGCTTCTACTATGAAAACTACCCTAAATTGAGTTAAGTTATCAATCTGGCTGACAGAGTGTCGTGATTAGTAGCAAGCAGGAGTACACAGCTCTCCTTGAGTTTTGATCATAAAGAGCCGTTTGAATCTGGGTAAACACTGGTATCCCCATAAACGACTGCATTGTCTCTGTTTGATTAATAATTCACAGTTGCAGAATTTTGTATTGATTGTGTGATGCCTGCTGTAATATATTGAAAGAGGCAGCATTGGGTGTCAGTTATGCACTGCGATCAGCTGCGTATGACAAGAGAAAAAGTGAGAGCTCATCAGGAACCCTCTGATGATTGCTATGGTAACATTGCTATGACCATGGCCACAGAATAACTGGATCTGTTCTGCTCATTAGAGGCAGCAGCTGAATGTACGCACTTCAAGCGAGCACTAAATGTGTTTTAGTGAGTGGGACCAGGTCTGCCTATACAGATTGTTGCTGTGAGTACTGTGTGTTTTTGTAGAACAAGGGCATGTGGAAAATTTTTCATCAGAAGACACATTCTTTAGTTTTTCTTGACTGCATTGACTCTCTGGTGTGTAAATATTTATGACCAAACTGTCAGTGTATGCAGAACTGTTATTTGGTATATCAGCATGAGGAATAGTCTGAGATTTTCTGAAATGATGTGTGCAAACTGATCGAAGCAGACATTAGAGTCTGCATCTTATTGTAGTCTTCTTTAGATTCACAATTTATGTAGCTGTGGTACGGTGTCTCAGTGGGTAACACTAACAACCTCATGTTATGCGTTTTGACTCCCACTTCTAATCTGTGTGAGCCGGATGACCTCGACCGAGAAAAACACTCAGAAGATGGCTAGTTAGTTATCAGATGTAAAACCAGAATGAAAGAAGAATTCACATGGATATGTCAGCAACTTATTTAGTTTATTTTAACTATAGGCAACTGTGTATCACCAGTCATTAAACGCATTGTCATTTCAGGCTAGATTATGGATTAGTATAATGTTTAAGGAGTCTAATTTACTTTAGTTTTTCTTCATAGCTTACCATCAATGGAACGGGAAAAACACCTGAATATCCATTAGTGTTTGAAGGAGGTTGCAAATGTCCAGCTTCCATTTATACTGTGTCCAATTAAAGTAACAGTTATCAGCTCCTCCAAGCTAATAACAACATGCAAATAGGCTTCCCTCTTGGGAGGGATATTAATCAGGGAAAAATTTCCACACAGTCCTAGTTGCTGGTTGTCCTTCGCTGTTACCATTGTTCCCTGGATGTTCACTCAACACTGCTTGCTGTCCACATCTCATTCCTTATTACATTTTAATTTAGGATTCTAATCCATTTGCTGGTATTTTCAATTGTGTCATAAGTTTGATGTGTCCTTACAGTTCTTTTGGAGTGCCTGGTGATATTAAAAAATGTCAGAAGCACAATAATAACTCGATAAACAGGTTCCACTTTTAGGGTGTCACTGATTTTTGCTGTTGCATTGAAATGTAGGCAAAGCAGACTTACGGTCATGTTGAAAAGTTGTTTAATGCTGTAAAATAATAACCAATGGGAGAAAAAAAATCATGCTAGTAACACATAATGGTAATGTGATTTCACTTTTCAATCAAATCACTGATCAATCAACCCAGACTGGAATCTTCATCCTCTCATTCTCATTTTAAGAGAATCCACAAAACTGCTATTAACTGCTCAGCCATCTAACATATATTAATGTCATCATATATATGATGTCATATCTTAAATGGGAATTATGAGTAATAATTATAAAATGAGTGCTGATTACACTGCAGGAATTAAAAACACCATGGTAACATTCAGTCTTTTCCTCGTTCAGGAGGCATCTTTGAATCCATTGAAAGTGGTCCTTCAGGAGCAGAAGAACTGGCCTTCAAATTCGCTTTAAATACAATCAACAGAAACAGAACCCTACTGCCGAACACAACGCTGACCTACGACATCCAAAGGATTAACATTTATGACAGTTTTGAGGCTTCAAGAAAAGGTAAAGATTTTCAAAGATTTTCACATAGAGAAACAACATAACGATAAATGTCCCATATTTAACTGGTATTCTTTGTATTTACTTCTGGGCTGTTTTTAGTGATCTACTGGGATGAAATAATTACACTATGTGACACAAATTTTGTTCCTGGATAGTACGTGTTATTTCTTAATTGCTTATGTTGTAAAAGTATAGAAAATGGCCATTATATGCTTCAAACTTTGCTTTTGTGACTTGGATAATAAAATGTAATGTAATTCACTCTCATATATCAGCCCCCAGTTACCCAGGTCACAAAAGCAAAGTTTGAAGAGAAAAATAGGTCTTTTCCATTTACTTTAGGGATAAGCAATTGGGAAATAACACTTTCTGCCCAGGAACAAGTAAGAGTAAAAATTTTGTCACATAGTGTTATATTAATCATAGGAAACAAATAGCTATACGATTAAAACAATAATTTGTTGTATATTAGCCATTAGCAGCTATTCTGGTACTGTAAAATCCATTGGCTACAAATACTCTTACCTGTCTGTTCATAGGAAAATAGTCCACTATATGCTTGTCGATATGAACTTAAAAATTTACTTTTGCTTTGGGGTCAGCTTGTACTGCAGCCTGCCCTCTGTATGATTAATCACTGCACTGCTTTTGTATAGAATATACATTTTTTATTTGTCATTTTGAAGGGTTTTAAAATCGTGCACTATTTGTCTGCCGCTGAACCTAAGGGGTGGAAATGCGCACAGGCTTATGTCACTGCGTTCCCCAAGCCAGAGCCAGTAAATAGGGACAGTAAATCACCATCTGCAAATAGCAGCCTGCATAAATGGGACACTGCACCCAGCATACGTTCCCACACACATTATTGATGTCTTTGCATTACAGGTGTTGAGTTGTATCTTAGTTTTCTTATGTTGTTATGCAAATATTTCATTTTTAGAATCTGAAGATATTATGAGTATGAATATTTCAGACTACACAGCACATATATTACATTAGTTTTAACTGGTTTAAATGTGGATTATGTCTTTAATAGTATTGTGTGAAATTTGGTGCTTATGACTACAATAAACATAAAAATAATCTTTCTATGTTTGTTCTTGGCAAAATACATGGTTTTTCCATAGTCAAAAACAGAAATCCCTTAACGTGAAAGGCCTTTCTGGGGAGGCCACTGGACTGTATGGCTATTGGGTGGGAGACACTGGTGCGGGAATCTTTTCCTCTAGCCAAACAGGCATTTGACTTCCCAAGTAGAAATGACCCAATCAGATTTTAATGAGTATAATATACTTTTCACAAATGGAATATTTAGTAAATTAATTAATCAATGGAAGTCATTTGAATTATTTCACCTAAATACCGGCTACAAATACAAGCCTGCCACATTACATTGCTTTCAGCTTGAATTTGAATTAAATTGAGGTCTCTTAATAAAGTAAATTATTCATTATTTAAGATGTATGTTTTTAATGCTAATTTCACAGATATCAATTTTAATTATGTATAACCACAGTGCAGCTGAAAATTGAACTGAAGAAGTATCAACAGCAGGACCTTATAACTAAAATAGCCTGAGTAGGATCTGTCAGCATATTCGCCCTTTCTCCCTCCTGTCATTGACAGACTTCTGTCTCCTCTTCAGCCTGTGACCAGCTGTCTCTGGGGGTTGCAGCCATCTTTGGCCCCTCCCACAGCTCATCGGCTAATGCTGTCCAGTCCATCTGCAATGCGTTGGGCGTGCCCCACATCCAGACCAAATGGAAGCACCAGGTCTCTGACAACAGGGACTCTTTCTACGTCAGTCTGTACCCAGACTTCTCCTCCCTCAGTCGGGCTATCCTAGATCTGGTGCACTTCTTCAAGTGGAAGACGGTCACCGTTGTCTATGATGATAGCACAGGTGAGTCTGCCAATTGGAATTTCATCATGCATGTGTTTTTGGAGTGGACAAGCTTCACCTTGGCTTTACTGGACTGGGTAGTATGAAACTTTAATCTCAGTTTGAATCTTTGGTTTTCTACCTTAAAAAAAAAAACTGGTCCGCAAGTCAAGCAGATACCATTTTAAACCCCAAATGGAATTCCATTACTAAGCCTTCAATATACATTTTTTATCACACCCTGTTCTCTGCACACTGCACTTTGTTGTCATTCCTATTGTTAGGAATTCTTATTGCAATGCCTGTCATTTTCTTCAGGACAAAAAAAGTCTGCAAGTCTATCTATCTATCTATCTATCTATCTATCTATCTATCTATCTATCTATCTATCTATCTATCTATCTATCTATCTATCAAGAGAATACACAGCCATGTGGGAAATACACAAATAAGTGAAAGTATGTGTATTTAATATGATATGAATTGTTATACCAACAATGTACAAAAATCAAGGGTGACTGCTTTGGGGCCTCCAACAGTCCATTTGGTATGAGGCCTTCAAAGAGCCCCAAAGTCTTTGAACCCTTTCCTTTCATTTCTTCTTGCTGTTAATCCAAGTAGGGATGCTTATGGTGACATTATGATAGGGTAAACAGCAACTTTAATTTTGTGTCACAGGTTTGGAATTTCGATCCCCAGGGAACACATGAGCAATAGAAAATATCTTTCTTGTTATTTTAATCCTGAGTTCCCCGCTGGTGTTGATGTGACTCAGTGTCAAAATATCATATCAGCAATTTGCTGAAGTAACATCAGGTAAAAAAAATAATCATTGAGTAGTTTTCCTAAATTTAAAAAAAAAAAGGTACAAATGTAATTTTTCTAACAATCTGAAATCACTTCATTGTTGAAAAATTTTCTAAAGGTATTTTAGCATGGTTCAGTTTATGTCAAGTTGAACTGCCATAAAACCTAAGGAAAATTCATCTACAACATGCTTTTGAACATGTTATATGTGATGAACCTGTTTATATGTGTTACTGATCTTTTCAGCATAAACTCAGTGCAAACTCTAAAGACCGTTATGTGTGAAAATCCCAGGAGATCAGCTGTTTCTAATATACTCAATCCAACCCATCTGGCACCAGCAACTACACCCCAGTCATTTTCCCCATTCTAATGTTTGAACTGATCATAATGCAATGCATTGAGCCTTCTGCCACATGATTGTCTATTTAGATAACTGTATTTGGATAAATGAGCAGGTGAAAAGCTATTCCTAATGTAGTAGCTGGTGAGTGTATATTAGATATGTGCATAGATGGAAAGATCTATCTATCTATCTATCTATCTATCTATCTATCTATCTATCTAGTGGATAAAAAATGAATAGACCTATTATGAATCTATATTTTTCCCACTAATCTACACAGGCTTCTTAATTTCAAAATAAATAAAAAAGTTCTAATAATTCCTATACATTAATTAAAAATAACTGCAATACCTATGTTGGATAAGTATGCACCCTGTTTAAAATAGCATCACCTACTGCAATAGGTGATCTTGAAGGCAGTTGGTTAATTATTCATAGTTTAAAGTGAATAGACAACACCAGTGAGGAATTACTGCAATAACCTAACAACTTAAAAGCAGCTTGGTTCCTTCCAAAAAAAGTCCTTGACAAAATTATATAAATTTACATGTCAGGTGAGGCATAAACTGGATTTCCTAGGCTTTGAAAGTATGTTTAAGCACTGTTACCTTGATCATTAACAAGTGGAAAGTGCATGACACCCGCAGTCTGCCAAATTCAGGCTGTCCATCAAAAATAAATGACTAGGTGACACAAGGTAATTGGTCAGAGAAGGCACCAGGAATCTAATGGGAACCTTAAAAGATCTACAGAGTTCAATAGCCAACCGAGGACAGGATGTGCATTGTACAACAATATCATGGATATTTCACACCTCCAGCCTATATGGGAGGGTGGCAGGAAGAAAGTCATTTCTCAAAAAAGTCCATCTGAAGTCTAGTCTGGTGTTTGCCAAGATCCAACATGAAATACCTTGCAACAACCTTTTAGGTTTTGTGCTCAGGTGAGACAAAAATAGATAACAAACATTACGTGTGGAGAAAATCCAACACAGCCAATCACCAAAACGACACCACCCCAACTGTGATGCATGGTGGTGGCAGGAAAATATTGGAGCAAATTGCTCATCTACAGGGAAAGGGGAACTTATCAGAATGGAAGGGAGGATGGATGGAGCCAAGTAGAGGGAGATTCTGGAGAAGAACCTGAATAAGTTTGCAAAAAGATTGAAAATGGGTTGGAAATATTTCACATTTCAGCAGGACAATAACACAAAGCACAAGGCCAGAGCTACTACAGAGTGCCTTATGAAGAAGAAAGTGGGTGTTCTGGAGCAGCCAAGTCAAAGTCCTCACTTGAAGGTTGATGTTAATCAACAAAAAACAAAAACCAACTTGTCTCTCCCAGACATAACAGTTCTTCAAAGTGGACTGGGGGAAGACCCCAAAATCCAGGTGTGCCAGCATTGTGAAAAGCTACTGCAAAATTCTGATAGCTATGTTTGCTACCAAAGGTGTTTCCATCAAGTATACTTACATGGGGCGGGGGGTTAATATTTTCAGTTTTACCATTAAACAGTGGTTTCTTTTAAATTAGAAATGCTGTATTTATATGGTTTGTTGTGTGCTGTGAATCAGGGCAAAACAAGGGCATTTAAATTCATGAAATGTACAGATTGTAGACAAGAAAATGGAAGCACAAGAAAAGTGTTTTGAGGGGAATGTATTCTTTATCTGTCTTCTATCCACTCTGTGTGTGCATGTATATAGACCAGCCACTTCATACCAGCACCAGGTTGGACCTCCCTTGGGCTTCAGAACTGCCTTAATTCTTTGTGGTAGTTGAGACTAAGGAGCCCAGAGTGTGCCATGCAAATATCCCCCACACCATTATACCATCACCACCAGCCTGAATTGGTGATTTCACCCAACCACATGTTCATTAGTTGTAGAAAGAATCCACATGACATGGTGAGAAAATCATGTCTTGTTGCCAGCTTTCATGTTTTCATGTATGCCTATGTGCATGTATGAGTATATATAGAGTGTGATGGTGTCTGTAGTGTTTTTCTGCCTGTCGTTGATCTAGATAACCTCTGGTGTTTGTTTTTTGTTGTTTTATTGACTATAAATGTCAATCAATGTACAGAAAGCATGCAAGTAAACAGCTGATTGACTGTACTCATATGATAATAAACTTGAAACCTCAGCCGCTGCAGTCCTCAGTAGGGACCTTTGTACCTTGTAATCATTATCGTAGCTGTGTTTTTCGCCATATTGATGTCCTGCTAATTTTTACCATTTAAAGGTCAGAGGAGGACAGTGACAGCATTTGATTGTGAGACAACATTTGTGGCAAGCTCCTTTAGCAAAACCGGGTGAAAATTGTTGAGTGGCATTTTTCATTCTGAGTGGCTGAAGGGTTTTTGAAGAAAGAGGTCGATGTTTGAATGCGTTTATGATGCTGACCTTTCTTCAGGGTCTCGAGAGACTGAATATAAAAAGAAAAAAATGGAGTCCCGAAACCCCCCAACAACACTGATTCACGATAAGCGCCTTGAAACTCAGCAACCACGTCTGCCTCTTGTCAGAACTGATCGATACATATTTTTGTATTTACTCAGACCAGGGTCCTCCATGTATATCTCAGGGCAAAGGCAGCGACTTGAATATGACTGAGCTGTGCTGGAAAGGATCCAGTATGTCCCAGGACTCCTCCAGTAATCTATTTCAATTTGATCTGTATGAGTGCACCAATCACACGCAGGAGACAGTAATGAATAAGGTACTGGAAGGCCAGTGGCCCATCACATGCTTCACTGCAGTATACCTGATTGTTTGGTGGTTCGTGGGCTGTTGGCATAAATGCAGTGATAATTCAGGTTTACCAATTGTTTTTTCTTTTTTTATCTTGTTTCAATTAAATAAGCACTGAGATGATCAGGTGTGCACTGTGGTGTTTTATAAGCGAGGACCACAGGTGTCACTTGTACCCTGGCTAGTTGTCACGAGGTGATTTAATAGACTGCATTTAACTGTTTTAATGGACATTTTAATCATGTTACTGGCAGTGAAATCTCTCCTTGTTCAGAATTTGACCACCATGCCATTAGCTGGAAATGCTTTGAACAAAAACTAGACCAGTGATATTTCATCTCATTCTCTGATGCCATTGCGAAAACAAATTTTCTTTTGAGACAAATATTTCACCTAACTTCAGCAGCAGTAATATAATTCACTCGGTTTACTTCTGTGAACCCAGTTGTACTACCTAAATATTGAATTAGATTTCACTGTTTATATATACTGTGATGGACAGGCATACAATCCAGAATGTCACCTGCCTTGTAACTCTAGTCTTCCTGGGAAGGGCTTCAGGCTCATTGTGACAATGCATTAGATAAACACCTGGAGCCTGTCACAGACCACTAGAAAATATGCACAACACATAAAGAACATGTTAACTCCATGCAAATCTCCCAAACCTCATCTCTGATTCACCACACCACCCATCATCATCATCATCATTTTCCCACCACTCTCTGATGAAGGTTGTGGTGACAGCCTGTTGAGTAGATGTGATCAGGCTCCTTTTTAATGCAGCAGACTCTCATTCCAATGGATCAGGATATTCGCCAAAGCTAGCTCAATGAAATATTCCCTCCAGCATATCCTGGGTCTTCCCCAGGGCCTCTGCCCAGTACGAAATGCCTAGAACAGCTCTTTTGGTAACTGTCCAAGGGACATCCTTATTAGATGCCTGAACCATCTCAGCTGACCCCTCTCAATGGGAAGGAGCAGCAACTCCATTTAAAGTCCCTTTCAATCTCTGAACTCCTCACCCTGTCATGGAAAGGCCAGCAACCCAATGGAAAAAAAAAAAAAAACAACTTAGTTTTGCCTGCTTGTACTTGCAACTTTGTTCTTTTGGTCATTACCCACAGCTCATGACCGTTGGTGAGGATAGGGTTTTAGATTGACTCAAGCAGACTTATAAATCACAAGTCATGTCTTACCACCAAACCCCTGTCAATCTCACAAACCCTTTTTGCATCACACGTGAAGAAGATACCAAGGTGCTTAAAATTCTTCACTAAGGGTAAACTCCCCCCTCACCTGTAAAGAGAAATACACCATTTTAATAAGTACTATTGGCTTGTATTTGGAGGTTACGATATCTGCACTGCTTCACATTCAGCATCAGTTGGCTCAAGTGTGTGATGGAGGTCCTGATCAGATGAGGCCAAAAGCACAGCATAATCTGCAAATAGCAGAGATGTTACTTCTACCCCCCATACTAGATGACTTTCCAGGCACAGCTGCGCTTCTATACCCAGTCTGAGAAAATCACAAACATGAGTGGAGATAAGATTTGGATGCAGGCAGTACCTCATATTCCTGAAGCACCTCCCAAAGTAAATGCCAAAGCTCATGGTCATATGCCTTCTCCAGGTCCACGAAGGACATGGAGTCTGTGTATGGTCCCATAGAACCTAATTCCACATATCCTCACATAGCTGTACAAGAGAGAAGAGTTGGTCCACTGTCCCATAGCCAGTCAGGAATCCATATTGTTTCTCTTAAATCCGAGGTTTAAACATTAGGCACGGTCTCCTCTCCAGTACCCTGGCATAGGTTTTTTTCCAGGGAGGCTGAAAAATGCAATCCTCCTCTAGCTGGAACACAGCCTCTGGGTCCCACTGGTTAAAAATAGGGATCACAATCCCTGTTTCCCAACCCAGAAGTACTTTGTCTCCCTTCCGTGCAACATTAAAAAGGTGCATCAGCCATATCACCTTAACAACATCCAATGCTTTGCACATCTTTGCAAGGATTTTATCAACTCCTGCAACCTGTCCACTGGGGAGCCTTCTGACACCTGTAGTGACTTCAGCTGCAGTGACAGAGTCTGATCCACCAAAAAATTGTAGCACTACCTCCTTGTGAGATAGCATATCCACCAGGTTAATGCATCCCTCGAAAGATTCTTTTTACTGTTTGACAATATCCGTAGAGTTAGTCAGCTTTTCTCACCCCATGTGAACACAATCTGAGCAAGGTCATTGAAGAGTTTGCTAAAACATATTTGGTGTCATGTGTCTCTCCCCATGGCTTCTCCCATGCGTGAGTTTCATAACAGTCATTCAGGGTAACTATTAACTTTCTGCTGTCTTAGGAGACCGCCTTTACAAACACTGGCCTGAAGGCCTCCTTATTCAACTTGAGATTCGGCCATCACAGATATGAACTGGTGGATCCTAGGTTTATCACCATGACAGGCACTGTCTGCTGGCCACAGCTCTTTGCAGCCGTT
This sequence comes from Gymnarchus niloticus, assembly GCA_009936485.2. Lineage (NCBI taxonomy): Eukaryota > Metazoa > Chordata > Actinopteri > Osteoglossiformes > Gymnarchidae > Gymnarchus > Gymnarchus niloticus. Next base: position 559,314 of record JAACJT020000110.1, on the reverse strand, counting down.
GCAGCAATCGAGGCCTTTAATATGATATATTCAGACTCAATGTCCCTGACCTCACTTGGTACACAGAAGTAGTTTTCCTGGAGGTGTGAATTCATCATACACAGAAGCTTCAACCAGATGTTCCCAGGAAATCCTGACTGCTCGTCAGGGTAATCCTGGTTCTTTCAAACTCCTTCCCAAATCACCACTAATTGGGGACTGGTTGATTGCTCTGCTCCTCTCTTCACCCCAGTGTCTAAAGAACACAGCCGTAAGTCGGACAGCACTACTGTGAAATCAGTCATTGACTTGGGTGTAGATCCAGAAGGATATTCTTCAAAATCAAGCTCCTCCAGGCATCTACATTGTTCCCCATTTGAGCACTACAGTCTCTCAGTAGGACAAGTCCATACGCAGCACCATTTCAATCACTTCACTCACTTTCTCTGAAAAGGTTAGATGCTATAAAATGTTACTTGGAGCACATGTAACCCATTGCATAGAGGCAACCCTCTTGCCCACTAAGAAGAACTCCAGCTGCACAGTCATAAGTCTACTTATGAGTAGTCCTGCACCTGCCTGAGGTCGTTCCCAATGGGCATCTCTCCACAGGAGAGACTCCATCACAAATCATATGCTTGGGGTTCTTTCTGCCTCCTGCACTAGTGTGGCCTCCATCACCATCAGAGAAGCAACATTCCACTTTTCCAAAGTCAGTGAACATTCACAAGATCTGATCCACCTGGGTATGCCTGCTGCCCAAATGGCACTGCACCTGACCCCCACCTTTCTTCTTACAATATAACTAGTAGGCGGCATCCCTCTAAGGATTGTGACCTTAGCATGGTGGAGGGGTATGAGTGCTTTAACAAATCACTGAGTTATGCCATTGGGAACTTGACTTCCTAGCAGGTCTCCCTTGGTGAACAGGTTTCTGCAGGGAGGTCAGACTAAATATGATTACGCAAAGACCCCCAACAAATTGTACCAGAAAGAACATGTACACCCTACCCAGAAATGGGTTACATGAAACCAACTTGTGACTCAGGCCTAGTGGGAGTGTTCACTAGCAAATGCTTGGTGGCTGGGACACCCATGTAGTAACTGGGCCAGGCTCAGGCCAAGATGGGTACCTGGTGCCATCTTGTGTGGCTCCACTACTCTAAGGTCAAAATCCTCAAAGTGGTGCCATCCATTAGTTATATTACAGGATCTTGATATATACATATACACATATATGAATATCAAGTTATATATATATGACTTTCACTGGTTTCCTCCAAGTACTCCTGTTTTTTTTTTCCGTAGTCCAAGGATATGCAGCTAGAGAAAATAGCATCTGTAAATTGTATATAGTGTGTGTGTATGTCTCCCCTGTGATGCAATGGCACCTAAGTGTACCCCTGTTCTGATGGATGTAATATGATGTATATGTTGATTTAGTAAAAATACTGCTGTATAAAAGGGTAAAATGTTTTTTCATAAAAATATCAGCTGAAAAACAAAACATTTATATGTAATTTATTATAACTGTAAAAATCCATCCACAACAGCTTGTCATGGGATGTAGGCAATTATGAACAATAATGATCAGAAACTGCAGTGTGATATACCGTGAACAAACTCAAAAAGTCCCTTGGGTTTCAGTTAAAATACGATAGCAACTCTGATTCGTAATTCTGTACGTAATTGTGAACATGAGGAGATTAACAAGTGCAAGTGTATTGAGTTCAAATATGTAAAAATATGTAAAAAATATGTTGTATGTAAATATTTTTGAAATGCATTGTTTCACAGACCTGCAATGTATAAAGTACAGTATATGATTATGTGAATTGTCAGAAAATCTGCGATAGGGTAACCCTTCTGCCATCTCTAATTATGTGATACAGCTCATTTTTAATTTCAAGTTAGTATGTGGTAGTCTTTGGGATACCTTTAATTTTTCATCTGCACTGTGTAAGATGAAACATTGTTTCACTCAGATATACAGATGTCATACCTATGTAATGTTAATTTAAAGTTTAGTATCATTTTAATGTTATAAAATAACCACCTTTTATTTGTGACTGCAAAACCCAGCAAAAGTAGGAGGTTGTACTTACTATTTAAACTCGTATTTAAAATAAAATTAGGAAAATATGAATATGAATGTAATAATCATCTTATCTAGGCATCTTTCTGTACTAATTACTCATACAATTATATTACATGCATATATTACATGATCAAATATAGAACAGCTAGTTATGTAATCAAAGAAGGCGTTTTGTTTGAATATTTATAGACTTAATTGTACATTGATGCAGGGTAATATTTGAATAAATATTCATTAAAATAATTTCACAGCTTCTTTTTCAGATTCTGAAATTTAGCAGGATTTATTACAAATCTCACATTGCTCATTAAATCAAAATTCTGGACACATATTTTTAATGTTTATTGCTATTTTGATTTCATCCTTGCGTCCTTGATTTGTCCCCATGGCCGTGTGGTATAATTAAGTACAGGGAGTGGCATGGACCCGTGTAACAAGGTGTTTAAGATTATGACACACGTATAGTTTTTGAGCCAGATGTTCCCATATATAAAGTAAATTGTTCTTACTTGTTGTGGAGAACTGCAGCATGGTAATGTGCAGTAGTCAGAGTGACCAAGCCATTTTCTCATTGGTTTGGTACCAAACCTCTTTGTAATGCTTTGAAAAGTCCAGAATAAGAAGTGAGAAATTAAATTTTCTCATGAATGGCTGCATGTGTTTAATTGCCCAAAATGAATGCTTTTGTGTCCCTGAATGAACTGTTAAAACCTTTGACCAGAAACATGTCTTAATCTATTTTTTTTCCCATTTATTTAACACGTTTAATGGAATGTAAAAATAAAGCAATGGCATTGCCACATTAGCCCTGACTTTTTGTACCCGGAGTGAATCCTGTGATTTACCGTTGGCAGTCAGAGCAGAACGGAGCATGGCTGTGGCCGACAGGCAAACGGACCGATCCGAAACACCTGTCTCTCCCCTCCTCTATGAGGCCAGCTGGTGTGCTGGAGAAGGCGGTCCCCCTTAATGTATTTGGAGACACTGAGCAGCGTGTGTGAGTGATGCGCCCGTTCCAGTTATTTATTGGTGACTTCTTTTTCTCCAAGGCTCGTGGGGAGCTCCCCGTGACCAGGAGGACTGCTAATAAACGTTCTGAGTGGATGAAATATTCATGCAGAGTTAAATTCGGATCCAGGAGACATTCGGAGGAATTAGGCGCAGTCTGGAAAGATCAAAGCTGACAGGGCCACTTTTGGCTCACACAAAACTCTCCTGTGAATTTTTTTTAGTGGTGCCTTGTTAGACTATGGAGATGGAGAGGTACACTCCCTGATATTCATACATTTTAGTTTTTTTGGCTTTTGACTTGTGTTCTATTGTGATTTTCTTTTAACACATTTTTTTTTTCTGGTTTCTATCACTGTGATGTAGATTGTACAGCCCATAGCTCGCACGTCCGACTGGACATGTAATGACTAAGTAAAGAGTGAATAGCTTTCTATGGTGCAATTTTCAGTGACACTTTAGAAAAACAAACGAAAGTTTGCATGTAAAACTGTCTCAGATCGGAAGAGTGGGCAGACACATAGGACATGATACTAGGCAGGGAACAGTTGAATAGTGTGTCTTTTTTGAGGTAGTAAGACGGTTTATGAATGGGTCTAACAGCACACTTTGACAAAATAAGAAAAAACATAACATAGAGGGACTAAAATGAATGCATGGAATAAGATTGTGAATGCTCTCTCTCAGTTTACTAAAGACTAAAAAAGAAACCTCGATTTATACTCATCACAAGGAATGTGGGATTGTGGGATTAGTCAGCACATCCACCCTGGTCACACTACCTCCCTAGCCTCCCCCCAACCTTATTAGCTGTAATGGAATATTAGCATGCAGGATCCACTCAATATAGTTAAATACAGACAACACAGCTACATGGACTGCAAGTCTACATCCATAGCCATTCTGCTCTTATATTTCAAAATCAGAGCACCTCATTGCTGTAGAGTTGAAAAGGCATTCATAGACTCTGGAACAGTCAAGTGCATCAATAACATGCCATATGTTGAGGTCACCCTAAGCGTTGCCATGGAGTGACAGACTGGTCTTTGTCAGTCTGGGGGAAGCCATTTGCATGGTTGTTAGGTGTTTGTGTTCTGCCATGTCCCACAGCTGGTAAGCCTTTGGGGGTCAGCACATTGTACCATTCTGTCATGGCCGAGAAAGCAGCAGCGGGGTGTGACAGGGCATCACCGCACGGCATGCTGGGCTAACGTCAGGGTCCTCCTTCACCAGAGTATTGCCCCAGGACCACCGTGGTACACAAGGAGAGAAGATACAGCTTCACATTTAGCATCCCACAGTGTGATGCGTTCAACTGGAAAAAAGAATATAAATAAACAATGCTTTGAGGGGAAACAGCTTGGGACTTGACAATGGAGAATAAGAAAACATCTGCTTATGGATTCCACATTGCCAGATTTGTTAGAATATCAGTCCTTATCTATTACTCATGGCAATAAATTTACCTTTTTATACAACCATAATTTAAAACCTCAGCGTGGATTTTACTCACTGATTTCTGTGCTATCCTCCAGAAGAAAACAATACATGAAACGGCTTAACAAAAACGAATCCTGTCCGCTTCTGCTATTGATAGCTGCTTAATATACTGTGCATGACCCATGTTAACACAATAGAGGCAAACTGCTATGCAGTCTAGTGGAACACACTCCAGGAGGACAAAGCATATTTGTGCTGTTTCATATGTTTCAGACATTCATCCTTGATGATCCCTATCTTTCCAGGACAACCTGGTGAATGAGGAGAGTGAAAGCGTGATAAAATGAGTCAAGTTGAGCTGGGTAAAACTATTACAGAAGTTTTGAAGAGGAATTTTCAAATGATTAGAATCCTTTGATATCTATTAAAGGGACCCTTTTGATGCAGTAATTATTAGTGATAGGGCAAATGAGGCTAGCACCATCATTCCCCACTCCCACCCACCACAGGTTTTGAAGTCTCATGGAGAGCTAGCATTGATTGGAGGTTTGGGACACTCCGATCCACCGTGGGTTTTGAAGCCTCATTTGTTCCATTGCTAGTAATTAAAAACATCTATCCATTGTCTATAACCACTTAACCAGTGTATGGTCTCAGTGGAGGCAGTAAGGCATCTGAGACATATTTTGCTTGTGGAAGGAAGCTGAGACATTCAAACAAAGTCCATACAAACACAGGATGCTTATGCAAACTCCACATACACAGGGCTGGCGCTGGAATCGAACCCATAACCAGGGGCGAGAGCTCATGTTGTTACCCACTAAGCTGCAACTATACCCCATTGTACACTGCTACACTCCAAACACTGAGCAACTAAAAAAAACATGATGTCACTTCAAAGGTTACACTTCCGGGCCTATTGACTGAAACAGAGCTTAATAATCAACACACCTCTAGAGAGTAATTTTTTTTCATTATAAATGGTAAAATGATTTCAGGGGAGCTTTATTCATAATGGATATAAGGGTTTTGCAATTTTGACAACATTTGCTGTAATATAAAATTGATTATAACAGTAAGGCAATACAGCAAACAGTTAAGGGACATGCTTAGGGAACACAGAATAGAGTCAAGGGGAATGGTTGGAACGTGTAGCCAGGTTCCTATAGAATGCGAGTATGAGAGCCTGTACAGTGTTCTGTAAATAATTGAAATAATACCAAGACTGCTCCTCAGATACTCATATATAGGGGAGGACATTCCGGGTTCTCCTCATAACCAGAAACGAGGAAGGTCATCTATTAAAAGGAAGAGAACGGAACAACCTAGGTGCATGTAAAGGTTCTGTGGATGTAGCTCAGATACTTTGCATGCCTCATCTCTGCTGGCTCTGAGATGATTACAACCCTAGGAGCAACTGAGCAGCTGCTTGACTCAAGTTGGGCTTTTGGACATATATGGGAGCTGGGTCATTGTCCAGTGTGCTGAATTCTTATTCATGAAATGGTGCTGAGTGGATTGTGGCTCTGACATCAGGGCTATGCTTCTATGACCCTTTTCACTGCATGCCATTTCAGGGAATGGAAGTTGTAGTCAGTGGATTGCATTTGTTGTGTCCTCCAAATCTACAGTGGCCATGGGAGCGATTCTTTTATTTATCATTGTGCTCTTTGTCATGCTGTGCTTTTCATTGCTCTGCTCTCCACAGGTCTCATTCGGTTGCAAGAGCTTATAAAGGCCCCGTCTCGGTACAACATTCGGCTGAAGATACGACAGTTGCCAGCAGAGACGAAGGATGCCAAGCCTCTGCTGAAGGAAATGAAGAGAGGGAAAGAGTTCCACGTTATCTTTGACTGTGGGCATGAGATGGCAGCCGGCATTCTCAAACAGGTGAGGTACCATCTCAGCTCTCTCTCTCTCTATCTCTCTCCCACGTAGATTGAAATACTGACATTCAGGAATAATGGGGGTACTTAGTCGACAGCACTGAATGGAATTACAGGGCTGCAGCTGGACTTTGTTTATATTTTTATCTCTTTTTTTAAAGTTTAACAGCACTATTTATCACAATGTTATTTATATAAATCGTCTGGAGTGTGTGAATTCATTTTATTGTTAACTTGTCTGTTTGTGGGCATTTTAAAGTAGATGTCACTGTGGGATTCTTTCAAATGACCCAGTACAACATAAATAAGAAATGTGGACACAGCTTCCAAATATGCTAAATGTACAGCGCTCTCAACGTAACCCAGTGGTTAGAGGTTGAAGACTGGACCACTGGCACTTTTGCTGAAATGGGTGGCCTATCAGCCCCAAAAAGGCACCACTGACTGACAAGTGACAGTCTCAGTGCTGTAACAAGCTGAGAAAATTGAAGCTGCTGATTAGTTTATCAATTCTTCAGACCGTTTCTTAAGGACCAGCCATCCTTGGTTTGTGTTCGCTCTGTCACTGATTACAGGGGTTGCATAACATAAGAAATTCATCAGAGGGGCTCCACCACACACGGATGGCTTAAATTAGTTAAGCCATCACCAATGAATGGCCGACTCAAGCCTTTAACTATCTTTATGCTTTCTGTAGTTTCCTGTTTCTGAGATATTGCTCCAACACTGGAGCTACTAATTATAAAGATCAACGTGTACCAGAAAAAAAGAGTTGATAAATTAACAAAAGCTCAAAACCGTTTGCTAACAATAAGACACTGAATGCTGAAATAATCATCAGTCGTTATTTATCTCATTTGTATCATTGAAGTTCCCAGGAAATAATCTTGCTCCAAAAAACATACAAACTACCATTTCAGCATTGCTTAATTAACTGTACTGTTTTAATCAGGAAAACTGAGAAAATCTCCTTAATTAAAATGTTCTCCTGTTTCCTCTTCCTCACTAAAGAAATGTAATCTCGTAAATAACTCTTGTATTTTGGATCTCGGCAATGCCTTCACGGAAATGGATGTTTTAAACTTCAAAGTAATTAAAGAGCTATGGTTGTCTCCCAGGATTCCAGACATCCATTAAATATTAAAGATAACATGGTTCACCCCAGCACTTACAGGGCTATTAATCAATTGCCAAAATGAAGATTGATAGTGAAGGTCAAGGACACCTTTCATCAGTGGCAAGTGCCATACGATGTATGTTCCACTAATGAGCTGTAATAAAAGGCAGCTTCATTTTGTACCATACCACTAATAATCAGGCTCATTTCTCTTTGTGAATTTTTGGTAATGCTCAATAGATTACGCACTGACATCCTTCCACAAACTGTTTGTTCCAGTCCTTTCTATTAACCCATCATCTTAACAACTCGTGCAATTCAGAGAATTTGTTAGCCGTTTTCGCACTTGCCTGTCTCCAGGGAATGGAGACAAACATAGTTGGGGGCGATAGTGATTGGATCATGTCTCACCAGACAGTTGCTGACCCTTGTAATGAAAAGGTTCTGCAAAGTTCAGCATCTTGTAAACTTTAAAATTGATGAATACGCCCTCAACCAACCAGACTTAGTTAAATCTAGCTAAAAAAAAAAAAAAAAACATATCAGTGTATTTTTCCAGGTAGAATTGTGTTTTCCATATTGCCCATGGCCGCTTTTCAGACCACTTTATTGCCTATTCGTATAAAATACAGGAATTTGTTATGGTGTGATTCAGGACAAGAGCTTGGGTCAGTAACACAACAATATAGAGAGAAAGGGTGCAGAAAGAATTGCCAGGTGGTATATTACTATAGAGTACAGTGCAATAAAACAGCAGCACAATGCAAGATAGTGCAAACAAAAACAAAGAGTAATGCAAGAAATAGTAAGCACAGCAAGAACAACATCAATGTACAAAAAAGAACTGGTGCAACACAGGATGGAATTCAGAGCATGTATTGTGATTGAGTATATAAGTTATAGGTAGGATGTTGCGCCTAGATGAGTTTGTTGAAGTGCCAGATAGCTTCATGAAGCAGGCTGTGGAGATGGCATACACTGCCTCTGTAATGGTAGCTTAGCCAAGAGGTGCGTGGGGTCTGCACCTACTCTTGTCACTTCTCTTCTTTGCCCTGGCAGTGAAGAGGTCTTTTATTGCTGGAGCTGTCAGCTAATGATCTTCTCAGTGAAGCAGACCACCTGCTGCAGCCTGGTCTGGGAGGGAGGAGGTCAGCACACTCTCAATGATTACTGAGCTGAAGACAGAGAGACAGGCAGGCAGATAAAGAGACCGGCAGACAGATAGGCCGGCAAGCAGACAGACAGACAGACAGACAGACAGACAGATAAAAAGCAGGTATACAGACAAACAAACAGGCAGGCAGTCATTATTAAATTCAGGTGTACAGTATGTATAACTGTTTGCATACAGTAGCAAGGAATACAAAGCGCACAGATACAGACACTGAGTGGAAAACTCAAAACAAAGTGTATAGGCAATATAGAAGTGCAAATGAAGGTTGTGCAAAAATATAAATAGATATAGAACAATAGAAGAAATATAAATAGACAAGGGAAGATACAGGCATTTTACTAGAAAAGGGTAGATGAAAAGAAGTATAAATATTCAAGGGGAGATAAATACAGAAAGAGAGACAGACAAGTTCATCAGTATGGCTTGTGATAAGCTGAGCTTCCTGGGCTGGCGCTGTGTGGAAGAACAATTTCTGCTGGGCTTTCTTAATAATAGAGGATGTTAATGCATCACCTCCACAGCCTGGTCGTGGTAGTGCCCAGAAATTTAAATGACTCAACCACAGACATGGAATTTCCAAGGGGATGCAGGCAGGAGGATGACACTGGAAGATCGCTACCATTTAACCCATCTTGATAGTGACGTGCTGAAGGCTGGTATGCACACACCATGCTATAAGATGGGTGACCTCTCTTCAGTAGATGGTCTCATCATTTTTAGATATGAAGCCTTCTAAGTTCGTCATCTGCAAAATTTTGGATTTTGGTGGATGTGTGTAGAGATGCAGACAATTTATGCACGTCGTTATCATATGTGATCTGTTCAAAGCACGTGCCCAATATTATATTCCAAATATGTGATGAAGATGACCCCATCACTGCTGACATTACAGATGTAACAGACATACCAGAGTTCACACAAACCACTTTGCACTCTCCATTATGATTACTGCATGCATTTGCATTTAAAATCATTCAAAACTCTTGTCTTATACCTCTGGAGATGGTATTTATAGTCACATCATGGATGCAAGTACAAAAGTTTTAAAATGTCAAAGTTTTTGAACAGCAAATTCTGGAATTATATATAATCCTAATATGACATATCCTCATAACACAACTCAGTCCAAGATTGGAAAATGGATTGTGTTTTGAACAGATCCTGTTATGCCACATATTCAGACACAATAAATTACATTATACAAAATACATTTTCACACAGCAACTGCGTAGCCAAATTCAAACTTTCATTTGAAGTCTATGCTTTCTGTTTTGCCTTACTTAACTCATCTTGTAATGTGAGATGCAGTGTCTGTAAAGAGTGAATGAGCTGTATCATTTCTGGCTTAGAGGAATCTCAGGGCTTTCTCCTCCCTAAGCGTAGTTATTGGCCCTTGTGTGGTAGTCACTGATCACCATCAGAGTTAGCCAAGATTCTGTAATGAGGAGCACACTAACTGTTGATGAGATGAAGTGATGAAGGAATGTGGGACTGTGGGCCATTTCTGGGAGAAATGGGAGAAGGTGCCTAGGTGTGAGCTTTGAGTTCCCTCGGAGACAGCTCGTTAAGTGCATAAAAGTACTATCAATCACACACACACACATGCACTCAACAACGTGTGCTTACAACCAGATACATACAGACAGGCACCAAAGATTACAGACACCTGAAAAGCATTAAAACTACAAAATGCAGATACATCAAATGCACGTAGAATATGCAAAAAAACAAACATAAAGGCACCTGCAAGCAAACAGTCAGATAGCGAATATATACATGAAATTCACAGGTGGCCATTAAAGAACAGAAAAACTGAAAATACGAAGTCGAGGTCATAAAATAACCATACATAATTATGTCGATTATTATGGATGGCTATGGAATAAACAAATATCAGTTATTGTCCCAACATTTATGAAATTTTCAAAAGCCTGTCAAAGTAATATCACTGTGTAAAAGCCGAACAAAACCTCAGACCGGCACTCAGTAGGAGAGCCATATGGGGTGACTGTCATTCGCTGAGAGTATTTCTCCTCCTCTTGCTCGTGCCATTAGTCCTCTGCACGACCCAGCCATTATTTCCTTTTAAACATTAATTCAGGCTAATTTATGCAGTTTCTGTACAGTTTACTCTTAGTATCATCATACATTATGCATGAAAGAAGAGGTTATTGCTTTTGTTGTGCGCAGAGCAAAACCATGAACTTTTTCATTTAAACAAGCATCAAAAAACTAAAAGATACACCCATCCAAATGTGTTCTCTCTTGATTCTTTTTTCTTTTTCCTGACATGCTCTTTCAACAAAATGGCTCCTAATGGTTTTTTGTTTTACTGCAGTAAATCTGAGGTGCAGTTTCCTCGAATAGGTTATGGTGTAAACATGCTGAGCTGTTTCTGTGCTACGTGCCAGATTTGCACATGTCAGAGAAGCATTGGTATGGTGACAGGACCTGTTTTTCTGTCTCTCCTGCAGGCACTAGCCATGGGTATGATGACAGAGTATTACCATTACATCTTCACAACGCTGGTAAGCAATTTCACACACAATGGTATTTGGTGCTGCGGCTTAGGTGCTAATGGATATTTATTTCTCGGCACCTCCATTATAAGACGTGAACATTTCATGACTGTTTAATAGGCTGAATGGAAAGCACTACTTTTGCATTCAGCCGAGCTGCTTTTTTGACACAATAAGGGAGCGCCAGTTGGATCCGGCCTACTGTTTGTGTTGTTTAAGAAGAAGACTAATATGCCCTTGAAGGAGGTGAATCCAGATGAGCTTGCTTTTATGCTTATAAACAAGAGACGGCCACAGCCCACACTGAGAATAGGGAGCTGGCTGTTGTACCACGTGCTGAAGTGGCTGCCAGTCGTAATCAGATGGACCACCCAAATTGATGATGATGATTGATGATTGATGATGATTTTTAAAAGGAAGTTAATCAGGCAAGATTCAGCAGCGCTGAGGTCCCAAATAAAAGATGTATATGAAAATGTAGGCACTGTTTTCAAGGTTTCTTTTGTGTATAAATGATTGGTAATGATTAACAGTGAGAAGAGTCATGATGCATTCACATGGCCCTAAAATTTAATGCAATTATAAAGGAACCAACTACAGTCTGACACTGAAAGGTGGGTTCGTGATGTACCATTGTAAAGTGGTAACACCACCTAACATGCCTTGTTCCACTACTTATTTCAGAGGCCTATGTCCTTGATAAGACTTGGACAAGTGGTCTTTTCGTTCCTTTGAGCATTAAGTCCACCTCTATTCTTCCCTTTGGCTGAGAGATGGCAAAATCATTTTTCATTGAAGTCAGCATGTGGAGAGTCAAACAGAAAAATTGATTTTGAATGAACAGGCTCCTTTGTTTAAATGCAGTTAATCATAATTGTCCAGCATAAAATGCCAGCAAACACACCAAAAGTAAACGTGAAACAGCTTTGAAGTCAGTAGAATGGAGAGAGGGTTTTTTCATTTGGATGTCGGTCAATTTATGTCTCCTTACAACCTTGATAATTCTGTAATGACACAGGCATCTGTGTCCACCGCCCCCTCCCGAGAACATGCACCCCCACCTCTACCGCAATCTCCCTCTCAGTTTGGATTTGCCGTACGAAATGAAAGGGAATGTTTCCAGATCGCAAGAAGTATATGGAAAAGTGAAAAGGGAGAAATATGGGAATAAGAGAGGTGATTCAGCCAATAACTTTGGCAGACAACAGGGCCAGAATTGTGAGCTTAATTTGCCAACCAGAAAACACAAACCGGCCACAGAGAGATGACATATGGCTCCGTCGTCTGCCAGTTTTCCTTCCCATTGCTGGTGTAATTTCTTTGAAATAAGTGTGCATTAGTCGATGTGTTTGTGTGTGTCTGTGTGAATGTATAGGAGTGTTCTTACACACTTCTCCGTGTGGCTGTCTTTCTGTTTCTGTCTCTGTTTGAAGTTTGTCAATGTATTTTCTTGTAGGTGAGTATGTGTGTTTCAGCACAATTGTTCACGTTTGTTTACGTGTTTAAGTGTGTGTTTGTATATCTTTGAAGGTGCATTCTTTTATGCCTATTGTGTACTTGTATGCAGGTTTTTGTGTATGTGTGATTGTGTGAGCATTCAAATAATACCCTTGTTAATCACAGTGGAGCTTATTTTAAAAATGTTGATGGCTTTGCAGGATGGATTCCAGTAGCTGCATTGCATGCTACAGACAAATGGAACATGGAATGACCTTAAATCCTTACATTTAATGATATTAAGGTTCCTCACAAACTGCTGACTACCCCAGTTAATGGCCTGCACCTGGTTTTTCATTCTAGGACCTCTTTGCCCTGGATGTGGAGCCTTACCGCTACAGCGGGGTGAACATGACAGGGTTCCGGATCCTCAACACAGAGAACACACAAGTGTCCTCAATCATAGAGAAATGGTCGATGGAGCGGCTTCAGGCTCCTCCGAAACCTGACTCAGGCCTGCTGGACGGGTTCATGACGGTAAGAATTCCTGCTGATTCTGTTTGAAGTGCCGCCTTTTTACTGCTGTCACTCTGAGTGGATTATGGTCAGAGCAAAAGGAGATCAGAGCTTTACTGTTGCGACTTCCCCTTTAAATATTTATTATGCTTGCGGCTAAATGTTTGTAATTTACATGTCAGCTAGCTGAAGTTCTGCCAGTTTGCTTTTCTAGATGCATCAAAGTAAATCCGTTGTCTGAGGTTTGAAACAATTTCCTTTTCAATGGCAATCTTTTATGATTACTTTTATAAATTATTGATTTTAATTATAAAATCAAACGTTTCTGCAGTTCTGTGTTATAGTCTCATGTAGACTATGAGCTTCATTTTAAAGAAAAGCTCTCTGCTGAATACTTGAGAGAATGACTTTGACTCAGGGTCACCTGGCTCCTGGTAGGTGTAGGTTTGAGGCCTCCTCGCAGCAGAAATGGCCCCATTTTGACAGCTTGATTGCCTTTTGCTCGGACTCACGCTTCTGTAAAATCTTACGGCCAGTAATGATTGCTATTCACCGGTCCTTCACTTATGTTCCTTTGCTGGGAATGTAGCCAAATATGAAACTGTCACTGTACAAAGACAGAGAAATGTGAGTTCTGGTTTTAGGACACCTGCCAAAACACCTGTTAAGGTGATAAAAATGGAGTGCTACGAACTGGTCTGAGACCAGTCAAGATGCTGTGAGCTGCCGTTTTGAAGTGAGTACCAATTTGAAGGGGGTCACTGCAATGTGGATGGAAGGGCATTTCATTTTGTGTGAAGTTGTCCGTCAGTTCAGTTTGTTAGGTTGCTCTATGGTGATCCTTGGTTTGGATGAAAGTTTAACTTTTCACTTTCTTGTGATGTTGGAAACAGGCTAAGGAAGTAAGTGGAGCGAGGGTGGGGGTGCCTTCGCGTTTGTGTGTGAGGCTTTTAACAGGCAATTGATTAAAACCGGGAGCCTTTAAATCAGCTGATTCAGGTCAGTTCTTGTGGACTCATCTCTGCATGGAAGGCAAGGACAAAAGCGTTAATTTAAAATCACCTCCTACGCGTTTGCTGTTTGCTTTTAGCCCTTAGTACCGATAAATAACTTTAGTTTCCTTGAGCTAAAGAAAACAGAGATTTATGTATGTCAAGGTTATACGACTTGTGAATAAGATAATGGAATGTGAGTTAGTATGAGCAATTGATTAATTAGGCAAATGGAAAATCAGTCAACGCCTAATGCATATTGACATGGCAAAAGGTTCTTTAAACGTTTGATTAACCACTTCATTTGTGCAACTTATTTATGGTACGCTGTCTTTAAAAACAAACTCCTTGAGTGTGGGATGTGATGAATTTAATTTTTTTTGTTTTGTTTTACATAAACAGCTTTCTGTATATCTTTCTTTAAATGTTGCTATTATGTTTAATCACATTTATGGTTGCTCATGAAGATGACGTTGATGACTTCGCTAGCTTTATGATGTCTTGAGGGGGTCACCTCATGGTAGTGATAAATTGTGGTGACTTAAGTAGTTTAGTTTTAGCAGATTTAAAGTATTAGCCTTAATGACAATATTGTCCCTTGAATTACAGATGACTTGACTCCTTGGATATTGCCTTCCAGAAAGGTTGGAGAATAACCCTTGGAGAATAAGGGATAAGAAGGAAGCCAGAATCCTCAATGTCAAGTGTAAAAAGCTGTGTGTGTGTCAGTATGCAGGATGTTGGTCATCAGTCCACACTGGATGCCAAACATTTACCCACAATTCCCTGCACAGTTTGGCATTGAACTCCTCTGACACTCTGACCGCAGAGTAAAGTGTTAATACTGCAGAATATTTCCAGTGGAAGATGGGTTGCTCCCGCACAACCAGCTGGCATGGAAATAATAGTTTAAAGTTTATTCCAACCTGTCCTTTTTGGCAGGGATAGCACTTTGATATACTGATCCCTAACGCAGGCAGCAGGAAATAAGGATAACAAATATTCTGTTGAACTCTTATCCTCGATAGTAAAGCTTTCAGTTTGTTTGTGACTGCTGAATTATGAAATCTAATCTTGGACTTTTTTTTCATCTTGCAACTATTAATCTCCTTTTGAAAAGCTCTGCCCGGAGTCAGGGCTTAACATGCGTAATGAAAATGACCCAACAAGCCTGGTAGGCTCATTAGCATAATTTCTTTCTCATCTAATTGCTTTACCTTCTGTCTAATTTACTCAACACACCTTAATCTTGTGCAGATTATGCAAGACCCAGTCCAAGGTTTCTCAGCAAACAAAGATTCCATAGACAGATAGGTGAAGATTTCTCTCTCTTTGTCTTGCCTCCACCTCCCCTCCTTTCTTCAAGGTCAGGAGAACATAGCATGGTCAATTGACTCACTGTAGTTTAATGTAGAATGGGACAGCCTTCAAGAATGAGGGTTTTGTGTCCTTGGATTTGGTGTGACCCACTGGCACAACTTCTTGTTTGCCATATTATAGATTCTTCACAAATGACCTGCTGATTATAAAATGAAGTGCTTAGGTAGTTTCTCTGCCCTCGATCTCAATCAGGATTTCATTTTTCTTTTTCATTTGTGTAGTTTACCATTTTGTAGTTTCATCTTGCAAACGAGAAAAAAAAGAAAAAATTCACATTAAAATTTATATTCAGCATGGAAAGACTCATAAGCATGATGGACAGGAGGTTGGACAAATCTGAACGGACGCATCTGAATAGGTTGTCATCCTCTGGGGGCTCTTTTCGGTTTTATGACACATATTGACATATATTTCTGCAAATACAGACCGAGCAGAAATGGGGAAAAAAAAAAAAAAAAACTATCTCAGCATTCAAATGAAGGGAGATCAAATTTAACAGAGCTCAGTCTTTGTGAGCCAGAGAAACACAAGCAGTGTAGTCGGTCTCCTGTGTTGAGCTGTCTATCACAGCGTCTGTGGAGAAATCTCAGTGTACCAGCAGGAGATACCTCAGCCTGAATGGCACGCAGAAGACCAACAGCCAGCTGGACATGCTGAAAAAAGCTCAATCTTAAAAGATCAAATTTAGGCTTATAGTCTGGGGGTGTGGTGACTGGGGGAGGGATAGTGCCAAATGAAAAGCCTAAAGCAACATTTCACAGGCATTCTTTAAAAAACGCAACTTCACAAGAACTAGAGACTGATCTTATCACAATTTCTTAAACATGAATTTCATGAATTGAGTACAACAGGAATTCACTGTTATACAACTGCAATTATCTTCAGCTCTCATTTCACCCTTTATGTAATGGGAGCCAGCAGCATTCATGATTTGCTGGTGTTCGACAGAAACCAAAAAAAAAAAAGAAAATCCCCGCAAAATTTGGTACTATGAGTAGTCAATGTGATGATCCGCTGATGCGCCCCCGTGTGGGTATTGTTGGATTGCGGTGATGCGCCCCCCTGTGGATACTGGTGAAAATGTGGTTTCTCAGAGAAAAGGCGAGTGTATTTTTGTACATAAGGACAGGCGGGCTAGTTTGGAAGAGAGGTCTGAGACCTCGTCCTCTCCGACCCTCATGTGGAAGCTCTGCTGGAAGCAAACATTGACCCGGACGCTACCCACAAATTAAAAACCAGTTAGCGGTGGCGTCTCATCCCTGCTTGTCAGGGAGCTGTTGGTTTTGGAAGCGGGAAGCGTGATTTGGCTCCCTGCTGGCCACATGCCGTGTAAAGTATGCTTGGACGAGGACCCAGCATGCATTTTTCCGGCAGCTGGGCCGACGCGGGGTCCAGCTGGCGCTTGCCCCCGTCCTCTCACTTGCCTCGTGGGCCAAGAGTAAGGTGCCGTCGCCATGCCCCCTCCCATGGAAACGGAGACCTCTCCTTGCCTCCTGTAGGCACCGAGTCAGCGGATGGCGCTGTCGCACATTAAGCTACGTGGCTGGACTCGACAGACAGCACACATGAGAGATCACCGTGCTTCCACACTGTTACTGTCTGCCGTGTCTGTTTTCTTCTGTTTCCTTCAGACGTCTCCCTGCCATCTTTGCTCACATAAGCCCGAAAATGCTCTCATGTCAGTAGTTATGTCAGTTGGTATATTTTTTTATGACCAGTTCTGGTTCTTCGCATCTGTCAGGTATAGTGGTGCTCTTTAATCTCGCAAAGCGTAGAAGGAGTATATGGACAAGAATTGTCTCTCCTGTTGGCCAAAAGTCAAGTGATTTCTCATCATACCTGCAAAACTGAACATTTTTAGGACCGAGTGGGGAAGAGATGTTGTACCTTATATATAAATATATAGGCTCTATGCATATATACCCTAAGTATTTATATTTTATATATCAGGTTATTATATATGTGTATGCATATATAAGAGCTGTCAAATGAATGCTTTTTTACATTATTAAATTATTCCAAATAGAAGTCTTAAAATAAAGACAATAAATTATACATATACTGCATATCATTGTTTCACTACCCTCTGTCTACCAGCAGACACACAAAATGTGAATGTTTGGCAACAAGAAAATCTAAATCTAACTCGCAAGTTCCTAATTTTTAGGTATCTGCCTTTAATAATAAAAAACACTTTCACAGGAATATAATAACAAAGTGATAATATAGTAACAATATTGTGGTGATACCCAAGCCATCTTGCAGGATCGCACACAGACCTTCTGAGGGACTGGTGCTGAGAGGCAAAAACCTGGGGGGGGGGACAAAAAGCTGCACGCTAAATGGTGTTACTGGGGGAAGTTTGTTGGAGCACTTTAGGTGTTACATGCATAAAAGGCAGAGTTCAGCAACTCCCTCGCCCCCCCCCCCCCCCCCCCGCCCCCCCCCCCCCGACCCGCCACCCGCGCCGCGGCGCCTCTTGC
>JAACJT020000110.1:509917-541189 GCA_009936485.2 Gymnarchus niloticus | reverse complement strand
TAAGAACGGCGTGACGGGGGGAGGTGTTTGGTGGTACACAGCTGCTAACACGAAGAAAAGGAGTGATTAGGAATCGCCCGCTCCCCCCCCCCCCCCCCACTGTGCCTGCTGTCTTGTTTTAAAAGTGAGCTTTATTACAGACAAAATGCAAAGTAAAAGTCCTCAGCACACCTACGTTGAATACCACAAACAGAGGGGAAGGGGAGACCGTTGTTACGCCGTACAATCTGGGTGGAGGCTCTACACACACAAGGTTCCACAGCACAATACAGATTAATTAACTAATCGCTACAGCAAACAACCACAGTCCCCTCTGAAAGTAATGGAACAGGAAAGCCAATTCATTTGTTTTTGCTATACACCGAAGACATTTTGGTTTGAGATCAAAAGATGAATATGAAACAAAAGCTCAGAATTTAAGCTTCTATGTGTTAACTTTGACAGCCTATATATGCATCATTGTACAATTGTCAGTCATTATCATTTATAGGTTATGTGTAATGCATTACTATATACATATATATTATGTGCATATTGTATTGTATACATGCATTAGACATAAAATATAAATAAACTGTAGCATGAAAAGAAATTAAAGGTGAAATGAAGATGGCATGGACAACAATGACAACAGATTTAGTCTAATTGTATCCCAAGTGCAGATCCTTAGCTGCGAAGTCAGATTTAACTGCAGTCCTCTTTCACTTTAGCACTCGATTCTCCTGGGAGAAGCAGTTACTGTGATGAAAGAATTGTATCATTTAAAATAGCAGTACTCCTCTGCAGGATTTCATTTTTGTAATGCCGAGACAGTACAGGTTTACTAAGTTCTATAGTTAGTGTTCTGAATGCTTTTAAACTTTTCATGGCATTTAACATTTAAATGACCTAGCCAACAAAATTAAGCAGTGTTAGATTGATTAGGTATACTTTTTTGCATCTAAAATAGTAATGTGATCTGTTGTCCCATGAGAAGATTATGGTGCCTTTTCAAAAAAATGTACAAAGTCACTTGCAGATTCCTATAGTTAGATCTGAGGTCATCGCTACACTTAGTTTGTATTAGGATAATACTGATCTGAGGGACCAAGGTGGCTCAAGCATTTAGCGCTGTCACCTCATATGTCTGGGCTTGAGGATTTTAGTGGTGCCCAAGGCCCTGTAGATCTTTGGGTTGTACACTTTATCCCTTTGTGTGTATGGATTTCCTGTGGGTGGGGACCCAGGTTTTCTTTCTTCACTTCCTAACCACGTAGTAAATGTCTCTCAGTGTCTGATTTGTGCAGGTGTGCGCCAGGCGGCGACCTGCCATCCTGCATGCACGGGCTGTCAACTGCAAGTATGGATGGATGGATATTTGTAGTCTACTTTTAGTTTGTAATTTGGATTTATGCATCCATAAGCTCTTCTGTAAAACTGAAATCTTGCATGTAATGAAGTATGAATAAAGTGTCTGCTTTTCTGCCTTATTCAGGTTGAATATCTGCATAGGCTGTCTTTGTTCTCCCTTCAAAGGTTCAGGGTGAACTGCCACCCAAGCCTAGACTTCAAAAGTCACCATATACAATTTCTATTAATGGGATAATTCTACTAATAGAAATTCATCTCGGTGGCCAAACTGTGGCGGATGTGACATGCCAGAGGGCCACCATGTTGGGGAAGATAGAGGCACCCGGAGAGGTGCTGGCCCGGCATGTTCGATTGGGACAGAGCGTGAAAAAAAGAGGCAGTCGAGGTCTGGCAGCACAGATGCAGCCTCAGGCTGACAAGGGAGGCGGCTTTCTGCAGATACATTCCTAGATAACGATGGCACCAGCGACAACAATAATCATTATCGTCGGCCATAATCACAGCATTGGAGTCTTAAATTAATTCGGCTATGGATGAACTATGGTCCATAAAAATCACAGCTGGAGGAACATTACGCCTCGATGGATAGGAGATGGAGTGGGGTTGTCGTCTTCGTGACGCCCAGTTCCCAGTGCCGACGACTTTGAAGACATGCGTCAGGTTTAATGCTGCAGCAACCAATGCCACAAGCGAAGATGAGCTCAGTTATCTGGAGAAACGTGCTCCACACTCTGCTACACTCACCGGTAGCTGCCCTGTGTTACCGTGGCACACTAAGGAGTTGGTTTCAACGAGTATCCAGGTCACGTTACACTAAAGACGACGTACACCGAACACAGTACCACCCACAAAAATATTGTTTTGTTGGAGAGACATTACTCTTCTAATTGGCTACCTTTTGTTTTTGTGCCAATTGGATCCTGATAGAAATGCCAATGGCTTAAAAATAATATTTTACTGTTTACAAGTCTTACAATTCTTGGAATGATTTACACTGAGAACTTTACAATTTTTGCATTGGTTTCAAAAAACAATATCTGGCATCTCATAAAATGCCAGTGTAACAATGAAAAAACAGAAATACCGTCATTTGAAATAGTAGGTTATTTTTGCTAAAATTTTTGGCTTGATTGCTGAGACGCCAAGCTTGTGTGCTGCTGACATTTTGGCTTTACGTATCCAAAAAGACAAGTACAGATAACTCAGACTAAATTTCACAGACCGTATTTCGAAAATTAAAACATTCCCGCATAATTGTGACACTATCTGTACACTATCTGTGCACATAAAATGGAGTATAATTGATTTATTTTTGTCATCATGTCTCAATTTGCAATCAGAATCAAATCCTTACCCCAGACCAACAGGACAGCAGTGATGAACACGGTGTATTTTATTTTATTTTTTTTGGTATGGAAAAAGAGAACTGTAAATGTTGGATTTACCAGGTGGGGGTGGTTTGTCAAATATTTATTTTTGGAAGTGCCTTATAAGCACCAATTGACTTTAATGTACCTGTAAGGGGGGGCAGTAGACATGCGTGTTCTTGGGCAGAGCAAAGTAAGGTGGTGAGCGGACTCCTTCAGTTCACCTGTACCCTTTTTCCCAATAGTTGTAGAAGACGGCGTGCAGTTTACTGTCAGACCCGCTAAACATGGCCAAGCCTTGATGGCTAACCTCATACCCAGTTATACCCCCTCCTTCTTTCTTTTTTACTGCTTCATGAGGTTCTGCTTACCAAGCCGACCGAGTGCTCGATTGTCTAGTGCTACAAATAGAGAACAGGACTTTAGTTTTCAGTCCTGCTGAATGTGGCTGTTCATTTTTTAAACGTCACTACACTTCTTTGGTATGAAGGTCTGTTATTTAACTTTGCATTGTAATTATGCATCATGTTGGCACCACTTTTGTCCTTTTCTTTTGAAATTCCCCTGTTGAGGTCACTAACTAAAACTTGAATCTAGCAAAACAACGAGCAGTTAAAAATATTAATTGCCGGCCCAGTGATGTTTTGTTAATTGCAAAAGCTACCCTCTGAGATTTGCTATGTAGGTCTTAGAAGCAAGATCAAATGGAAAGCTGGTGGCAGAGGCCACGGGATCACTGGCGGCATGGTAGCCTCTTCAGGCTCGACTCGTTATGCCTGCTTATTACAGTGAGAGGGAGGCCATTTTCCTAAATGTCCTTTTAATCAGGCGCGAGTCTCGCGGCATGATGCTAAGTGGCCAGTCCCACTGCCAACAGCACCTCTTTCTTCAGTGATGCATTGGGGATAATGGCGCACTCAAATATGCTCCCTATCTCCTGATCCATAACATTTTCTGTGTTTTGTTATTTATCTGTTCTCTCCACAGACATCCTAATCCTGCATGACTCACATTTAGCGTCATTACCCAATTAAACATCTGCTAGCATCTCATTTGAATGTAGAGCAGCAGCCGTGGAAGCGGAAACTCCCGTATCTTGGTCCTAAATTCCTAATCATCGCATTCCACTGCCTACTGAGTCAAATTCAGTCACATTCAGATCCCACAATCAGTGTTTGCTTCTTGACTAATATGTTAATTTTGTGTACACAACTTTGATGCGTGTACACATTATACATGGAGAATGCGTGCCGTGTTTCCAACCTGAATCAGGTTCCTGTGCGCAGATTGCAAGATGTTAGAGTAGTCCTATGCCATACGAGTGTTTATGTCTAACAGCAAGAAAAAATAACACCACGACCACCCACCCAAAACAAGGACTTTGTCCCTATTATTGGGAATGCTTAGTTGTGTCCTCAGTGTAGTAGAGGGGAGGACACAGCCAGGAATCCAGTCCGTTTAAGACAAACACACTGGTGTATTGCTACGTAGATGGTCATGTGAATGTCTACAAAACATGACAGTGACATGAAAGCAACAGATTTAAGCATTGCAGGGATAAGGAACACTTAACAGCCTCTGCTATTCCATGCATGTTTTTTATATGTCACATTCCAAGGCCATCACATTAAAACAGTATTACAATAGCTATGTAATACATACATAGATGGAAAACGGCCTCATCACTGATCGGTCACTTTAAAGGTTCAAATGCTGCAGACACCAGTCACTGCCATCACCAGAGCCTTCAGACATAGGCCTAAATGCTGGAACAAATTCGCATGTAAAAGAGACGTACAAAGAGAATATAAACCAACTTTTTCTCTGTGCACAGTTCTGGCTTTTTATAAGTCAGGACTTGCATTTCAGAAGACTGATATTTCAAAGGCTTGAACAATTTTGTTTTTCTGATCAGTTCTGCAAGAATAAAAGGACAGAGGGGCATATAAAAGTAAGCAAGGTCACACAATTTAAAGCTGGATTGGAATGAGTCATGCATAGTCTTCAAACCCTTTTGATAATAGGGTTTTTTTTTTTTCCCTGTCATTTAAAGTGCTACCTGCGCGAGGCTGTTTGCACAGAATACTCTCAGGGTAGCATCATAAAGCCCTCTGAATGTGTCGGGGGAAGATGATTGTTCTCATTCACCTCCGAGTCATTGGGGGAGTAACCCTGTACACTTGGGAAATGGCTCAGTCACTCAAAATTTTTGTTGTGTTTTTTAAGACAGTTCTTTATTGGGTTCTTAAATAAGTCAGAGATTGAGACCCGTAGAGCCAGTTAGCTCATTGTATGGAGGGTGACTTGGAAACATGCCAGTAAATAGCATGCTATATGGAGCTTTACTACACCTCAGCTTAGTCAAGGTTTTATAGAATGTAAGTCAGTGGAATGCCTCTCACTGAATCAGTATATAAATTCTGAGAACATTCATTTTGTTCTTAGTTTATTATTGACAGTTATTCATCAGTTTAATATTACATTTGAGTTCAGAAGGTTGTATTTTCTAAAAAAATTGTTGTGCATGACACTGATACACTAAAGAGATTGATTATAAATAGTTTATTTGTAAAAAAAACACTTACTGTATTGCTATTTTCTCTCAACCTGTCTGATGGCCAATAACATTGTCCAATGTTGAAGTTCCACAAGTATCTTGGCTTTGGCAGAAAACCCATCAATAAAGAACTGATTATATATCTTTAAACATTTATAATGAGAAAAGGGGGTTTCTCACTGGAGAAAGTGCTAAGAAACTAACTTTCCATTAGTAAGTGTTATGGTTCAGTCTAGGCTTGAGCTGTGACAGAATGTGTGAGTATAGATATATTGGAACAAAGTAATCTAAACTATTGTTTTCATAATTTTTATCTACAGGAATTACACATACACAACACAACCTGCATTAGATGTGGACTTCACCAAAATTCTTTACACGAAAAGAGCGAAGAGAAAGAAAAAAATGACAATACACTACACCTCCCTAAGTAACCTAAAAACAGGCATCCACATCCAACTGTTGGCAGGTAGAGGAGGGGATGAACACAACTAACAAAGTATAAAAAACACTTATACAATACTGATGCCACCAAAATCCTGAAGGGCTGAGGGATACTCAGTCTGTAATCAAACAGAAAGTCATACAGAAAGAATACAAAAGTTGTTCATGACCCAATAGGAAATTAAATATTGTATTATTCCACTGAAACTGTTTAACTAAATGTACTGGCACTATGTACAATTATATTGGGCAATATTATCATGTATCAAAATTTTTAGCTCCCTAAAATCAGTATAAAGTATTCATATTGGTCAGGTGCTAGTAACGACAGAGATTCTGATCGTCTGTGAATAATTTCCAGCAATTAAGTGAAAGTAATTGCGGAGGATAACAGAATATTTTTTCTTTGCTGGTTGCCTTCCGCCATTAAAGCTAGAACTGATTTGACTGGTCCATGTTTTCTCAGATTTTACGAGTTGAAAGAGGTTTTTCAACACATCATAAGTTTGTGAATATGAAATGACATCTGTCTTAAATGTTCAAGAAAAATAAAATGCAAAACCAAAAACAAGCACCAACCTGTCCAACTGACCTCCGGGTACAGGAGATATGACAACACGCTGACAAGAAAAGGTCCCACAGGGCCCAGCGCTGCTTCTCTTGCTACTGGTACTGGTTGGTGATCAAGAAGACAGCGAGCCAGTGCTTCTCACCATGTTGGGGGCTTCTGGTAGCATCTGGGGATAGCAGGGGTGGGAGGATGTTATGCACCATGTTGTGATGGGATGTGACATCTGGATCATGAGTGTTTCTGATGTCTGTGTGAGACATGCAGAGTCTACTGGGGCCTCCTTCTAGAGCAGGACTAGTGATGAAGCACACCCCTTGAGCATAAAAACATACAACTTTGCCTTTTTATATTCACCTTATGGGATGCTTGACATGCCCATGGGATTCTCCGCTAGGTGGGAAGCATCTTGTGGGAATCAAGTTGAATCAATGGCATCCTTTGACTTTGGAGTACATATGGCCTCCTACCTCTTATTACATATCGGTAGGTGCCAGGAGGGTCTTGTTAATCTTGTGATAATGAGGTGATTATTTTAACTTCCCACACAGCTAGGGTCTTGTTGAGCCCATTTTTAATTCCATTGTAATAGCATTGCCTCAGTACCTTGGCATGGGCATGACTGAAAACTCCAAGTGGAACCAATGGATCTGAGGTGGTTCTGCATCCTTAGGCAGAGCAAAGAGGAGATGGAGTTGGATTACAGCAATTCTCAAGCCAAAAGCCAATTTGTTAAGCACAATTATGCAGCCATAATGTGAATAACGCAACTAAATATATAGTTATTGCTTGTATATCATTTTTGGTAGAGAAACGTTGATGTGGCTCTATCAGTACTGACCTATATGTTAGCTTTGCATAACTTCAGCATTTAATCTCATTCCTGTATGGTCTGGTCTCCATATGAGGTTTACATAAGGATTGCATAAGATTCAGAACAAAACAGAGCCAATTCAGAACCAAGCACATGTTGGTGGATTATGTAAATACAGTTTTAACTAGTTGGAAGGCTGATGGGCCCAATGCAGTTCTTTAATGGCAGTCCGGTTTGCTATAAACTATCGATAAAGTTTCTAACTGAAAGGGCTCATCACATCTTCTGTTTCAGACATAAAATGGCAGATGTCTTTGATTCAAGGAATCCATTGCCAAAATATGTTACAAGTGACCAGAATTATGCTGTTTAAGTATAACATTTGGGGAGGTGTTGTTGACGTGCTTTGTTTTTTTTTTTTTTGTGAGGGTCAAACCTAGAAAGGCGGGGAGGCATTTGAGGTTTCTAATGGATGTGTCATGCTGGGCAACTATTCTTACCAACGGGAGACCGTGTGAGAGCGAATACACATTAGGGCGAAATGGGCCGTTGTAAACACACGGAACATGCTCGCTTGGGATTAAAAAAACCCAGGCCCCTATCATGGCCCATCGCAAGAACAATGAAAAAAACAACGACATTAAAGTGGAGCCTGAAAACAGATGAGTTCCTATTTAATAGCTCATTGACTCCCCCTTTATTCTGAGGCCTGTCTTGGGCTGTGATAGCCATTCCCTCCCACCTCACCCCACCCCAACCCCCCTGCTCACAATGGGACCCCCACTGTTTTGATTTCCTTTCAACGAAGCTGAGGAACAGAGAGATGGCAATGATGTTGGGGGCCATTCTGGCAGCAAACCAAGCCAATTTACTGCCGGCAGCTCATCTGCGTTTAAGTAACACAGAAATGTGTCGGGAATGGAAGGCTGTGCAAACAGTGGTATTCTGCAGAATGCAAGTGGGGAAAAGTGTGTAATAAAGGGCTCTTGCTGTGAAATTATCTGGACATGTGTTTTTCCATTCAACTTTTTGAAGCTTTACAAAAAAGCCTCGAATTTTCTTGTAGAAAGAAAATGAGTTTTTTTTTTTTTTTTCTGCTTGGCCTAATTGACATAACTCCACATTGCCAAAGACTTCTGAAGAAACAATGAACCGTAAGGAGACACCATTTTTATAGTTTTCCATATTCCTCTTCACCTAATGCATAATGCACCAATTGGTTTTCTGTTTTTTGGAAAATTCCTCAAAAACTCAGCAAGGGTCACCAATGACGTGTCGCATGAAAAGTTGTTCTTTTTGGATGGGTGTCCGGGGCAGATTCAGCCACGGTCACACTAGAAGGTTTGCGATTGAAAGAGCCCGCACTTCCCCGGGACATGTGGGTACAGATACCCAAAAGTCACAAACTGATGGCCATCAGAAAGAATGTGATGAGCGATACTCAACCGTGAGGAGACACCCTTTTGGTAGCTTGATGGGACGGCAACAGAAACAGATGCATTCTGGCGCTGTGGAAACCAGTTCTCAGTTTCAGAGAGTTTGCCAAACACAGAGCCCTACAAACTCAATTAAATCCCAGATTTCCCCCAGGAAGAAAGAAAATGTGAAATTATCCCTGCTTGTTAAACCTGTCACTTAATTTCAGTCTAATTATTAGTTATGATCCCAGAGACCTCTAGGCTAATTGTTTTTCCCTCTTTGTCTTTGTTCCGTTTTCTGAAGGCTAGTAGCTTCTATATGACTCCCAGATTTTACAAAATTGAGAGGTATATTGATGTAACTGCAGCTTGGGGTAACTGGATTACTTGTATCGAGCCATTTAGTTTGATTTGGCTTGACAGCTACATTTCATCTTGAATGTCTATTTCAAAGCTTTTTTTTATGGAGGATCGACCTACTTTTTCCATTACTGGCCATCTATCTTCAGGGACAGATTTTTCTCAATCATAAAAGTAAGTTCATCTCTTTTATTATTTACATCCTGAAACTCCTGAATATGAAGTGCACACTCATGCCATGGCACCACCAGAGTCGTTTGAAAAGTGTTTGCTCAGATATAAGAAACATGAAAGTACCTGCATATTATTCTCACTCCGCTTTGCTTAAATCTTCAAACACCTCAGGTTTTGATAATTCTGTTACCATGGAAACAGCGTGGAGGCTTCTAAATTGTCATGGAGGTTGAGCAGAAGGATGCCGAGAAATGGGCTAAGAATCGGTGGGGTGAAAATCGTGCCAGCTAGTCACGTAGCACCGGGAGGGAGAGACGAGAGAGAGATAGGCCAGGTCAACCGGGTTACGAAAGAAAGGGGAGTGCTGGAAAAAAGGAAGACAGGTTTCGGGTTAGAATGCGTGTCAGACCACCCAGCAGACAGCTGTACAGGTTCCTCCTATTCTGATAAAATACCATAGGCTTGGACTCTACTGAAGGTGAAGCTGGTTGACTAAATGTCAATACCACCCCTACAACACAGACATTTACACATGTATTGCAGCTTGGAGACACTTGGCATCACTTATATAACATGGAGGAGGTGGCCATACTTTTCATTGCCTATTGCACCCTCACTGGTAGTGCACTCTGTCCATTTGTGTTGAGATGTCATCCCATCCTGGAACAAATTAAGGGTTTTTTGTTTCTCGAATGTCCATCCAGACAGAAACAGCCGTCACCGGTGGTAACAGATGTACTCTACGGCTGACTTCTTGTTAAAGGAACCCCGGGTAAGCCCCTCCTTGCTCCAGCCTAGCTCTGTGCCCAGGAAGGGTTCACTGTGCAGTGGCAGTCAGCATCGCGTCCCCAGAGAAGCAGAGGTATAACATGAACAGAAGAATGATGGAAGAAGTGGAGGAGGACATTAAGTTAAATGCTGACAGCAGCATTGCTGCTTATTTCCAATCAATACTCTGTTTGCTTTATTGTTGTGCTTTTTAGCAGCTTTTGCTAAGTCTTCCAACATTTTAAAACAGCATCTTTGATTTTACCTTATTATAGCAGCAAAACAGAGTGACCTTATCATAATGCAGAGATCATGATGGAGAGCTCCTTGTGTATAAATTCCAGGTAGTTAACCAGAAAACTTTTAGCTGCATAATGCACGAGTAGCAAAATTGCTGGCTGTTTTTAAACTCTTTAAAATTTTATGTTCATTGCATCAATTTAATTGTTTTTTATTCTAAGAGTGAGCAGCGTCTGCCGAAAAGTGAGGTGTCCTGGCTCTAAATGAGAGTTCATCCACATGGTAATTAATCAAGGCTCCCGCCGCCCATTGATGAAGTGATTTTTTGACACCATGAGAATGGTTCTCTTCTAAAAGTCATGAGTAGGTTCTGTTTTACGCTGACTCATGCAGTTACATATCTGAGGCAGATGCCTGTGAGTGCCGGTATCCATGACAATCCTCAGAAGGACAAATGAGCGTGGCGATGAGATCCTTCTTTTTGTTTGACCCAGATGACAATGAGGCCTTGGTTTCTTTTTTTGCTAGGACCAAATTAAAAGTTTAAAACTCTCCCTGCTTTGCCACTAGGGAATGCTGAGCCATACCCTGTGGAAATCTACAAGAAAATTAGCTACTCCATGTTGTAATTTAATCTTTTTTTTTTAAACGGATGATTCATTATATATGTCTGTATGTGTGGATATGGATGCATGAATATTGATATATATGCATTTTAAACAGCCTATCAAACTATATTAAAAACTTCTTTCATAAAATAAGAAAGGAACCATACTGAAAATGACAATGAAAAAAGTCTATTAAAGACAGCTAATTATTTTTACATGCGCCCAATGTCTGCAGGGTAAAACTCTTAAGTATCATGAGGATATTAGGGATGTAGAGCAATGATTAGAGGAGAGTTAAGGCTTTGGCTGTTCTGCAAAAATAACTGGGAGACCAGCTCCAGGGAATTCTCAAGATGTTGGTGGTTACTGGGTCGATTGATATTCCACTCAAAGCATAGGGGCAACCTCCGGTCCTCCAGTCTGAACATGAGGCAGGTCAGGAGGATAAGTGCATATGCTGGAAGGGGGTAGGGGGAAGAGTCATAGCACGGCAAAGCAGACATGCTCAAGTGGGCCTCCGATGTGTTCTCATTACCCAGAAGGCCAAGCGAGGTCAGGGTGATGTGTGTGGTATAGAACGGTGAGAGATTTCCATTTTTTAAAATGACTCTGCCTCATCATTCACCAGCACAGCCACATTGTGGGACCCATCTCAAGATGATTGTGAGATTCTAGCTGACTTCTGCAGCATTACAGGTGCCTTCATGAGCCACACAGGAGGGAATAAACATATTCATGCATTTAAATTTGACAGAATTCATCTCCTGGTAGCTACTGTAGCCTTTATCGTAATAGCGATTCCACACCCATAATACAGTCCAACTTCTTGCTGTTGGAGTGATTGATTTTATGGTTTGGTTATCTCAGTAAAGGGTGTTAAAGTTTACTCACACTCTTACTATTTAATTCTTAAATAAACTGGTAAAATGACTGCTTTTGGAACTTCTTCTGCCAGAATAAATGCCTTTGTGTTAACCCCACAAAGAAACAGACAATTGATTAAGAGTCCTTGATTCAGATAAACAGGTGAAAAGGATCTGGACGCAGCCTCTCAGGCCATTTACACTTGAAGAGGCTTATGATCTGCTGGCTTCACAGTAGACAGCTTCATGGGACCTTGCAACTCTAAATAAAAGATATCCTTGATACCGGTAATAGATTTCTCTCTGTTTTCTCTTTGTGTTTAGCTGTGGGGGGAAAGTGACACCTGCTCTCCTGGTTTTTTGAAGGACCAAAAGACAGTCAGCAGGGACTTTAGAGCTGATTGACCGGGTGCTGTCTATTCACTTCTTCAGCCCTGCCTCCTCTGTCTCGTCCACAACCTCAAACACATCACCTGCCGACTGCTGCAAATCAATCGTAAAGGACATGGTAGTCTAGCATCACACTGTAATATGCATACATATCTAAACTTTTAATTGAAGTATGGGCTTGGTCATGATTTTTAGCTGCTCAAGCTACAGACTTTATTTGCCCTTATTCATTAAGTGGCCATATGCTGCTGTCATCAATAACTGAGGCTTATTTGACAGGGAATGCTTTTTTCTTTTTTTTTCCTGAGGGTACTATTTCTGCAGTCTGCCTGGGGATGTCCACCATTCCGTCTATGCTGTCAGGATCTGTAAATCCACAGTTATCTCTGTGCCGTCAACTCTGGTGTGTCTGCATGGGAACTTGAGCAGTCAGCTCCTATATCCCTGTATATTACCGCAGCGCTGTCTGCAGAGTCAGGCTCGGTATGTTCATGCTGGCAACTACACAGCCAGCCTCTATATGTACACACAGCCATCTGTGAAGTCGCGCTCTGTATGATTGGCGTATAGTCTTATGCAGTCAGTCTTCAGCTGGGGTTTGGATTTTTTTCTTATGAAAATTTTATGGTTGTCATATGTTTGTTGCCATTTTGGTTTGGGGCAACACAATACATGTCATCTGATGTTATAGTAAAAAAAATACACTATAAACCATGTAACAGTAATATATCTTTTGACATGGGGTTAAAGAATGGAGTCCCTTCCACTACTAAAGAGATGTCGTATAAATACCAAGTAAATGTCTTTGCCAAATCCAAATTTCCCTTGATGCTTTAGGTATAAAAATGGCAAAACAAGTACTGAGGAAGAAATCTCTGCTGAGAGCTGAGTTGATTTCATCCCACCTTGTGAACCTGTTCCAATTGTAACATAAAAGGGTAAATGAGTCACTCTTTTAAAATGCAGGCAGAGGAAATTACTCTGGTCCTTGGACCAACAGGGTGTCATTTTCATGTTTGATAACTCACATTACAGCTTAACCCAGTGCTCTACTATTTTTGACTTGTGTGTGTGTTTCTACGGATGTAAATTTATTAGCATGAATGCATGTTGCTTATGTGAATAATAAAGGCAGGATTTTGCCTGCAAAGCATAAACCATGGAAAGTTTATAGTTAAATGTTAGCATATAGGCTGAGTATGCAGCTCCCACAATGGGAGTCTTATAGAAATGCTTCATGACTATAGTGTGCTGCATTTACAAAAAACTTCATTTTCTTCTCTTGATTGCTTTGGTCTGACAGTGTCACAGCCTCTGTGTCACCTGAAAATATTATGCACGGTCAACTCCAGCAATTACTAGCTTGCTTTCGGCAGCAACGGCACTAATGTGGGAGAATTCCAACAAGCGGGCAGACAGAGTTGAATGCAGTTTTTGCATCTGTGTGCGTTATTCTAGCTAAGAGCAAATGCTTTCTCAGCTTTTTCTCCCCGGGTTTCGGTTGAGAGGGTTTGCGTGAGGCACCGGATTGATTGGAGCTCTGCATTCGTATCATTTCTGCCCGGTCCCCTTTCCTCCGGTAGGCCGAGTTCTCTGAGGGTGTTTATGTTTCAATCAAAGGAACCAGAGCAGCGTGACGGACTACGCCATTTCCGGGGATTGAGTGACTTTCACAAGCAAACACCAAGACGCAGCAAAGAATTGTTTCTAGAAATTTCAAGCATCTTGAGAATTGGCAATCCTCTGATTGCTACAAGTCGGCTCTTTCCTTTGCTTAAGCTGAATAAATAAATAAATAATTGTTTTAACTTCTTTAGTAATGTTAATTTTGTCCATTCGAATGGTCCTTTCCATGCCCAGCCAAAACTTGCTAAATTTAAAAAACTAACAATTTTTTTCTTGAAGTAAGCAATTGTAAAACTGTGAACTCATTTAAAAAAAAAAAAAACAGCTATCTTAAAAGGCATCATTAATTTTAATTAACATTTGAAGAAGGAATGTGGCCAAAGCAGGCAGGCAAGGGCAGATTCAGTCAAGGCTCAGCGCATTTTAACAATTCATAAAACTACTGAAGTCATTCTAAGTTTAGGTGATTTACTTAAGCTTTCCCTCTCTAAGAATTTGCTTGAGTGTTAAACGAGAAGCGGGAAGTGAGAAAAGTATCAGGGCAATGCTTGTAGTAACTGACTCGGGGGAAAAGCAGCTTTTACGGCATTTAGCTCTAATTCTGTTTGGTTGTGACATAATTGATTTTAATGAGATGTTTATGGAGGGAAATAACAGCATTGTGGAGTGAAAGCCAGTCTACCTAACTGCTTTTGTGGTCTGTGCTTGGGGAAGAGAGGCAGCCCTGCCTCCCTTTGACTGCCGGTGGAGTACTGAGCCTCTGTCGGATTTTTGAAATTTGCTGTTTCACCTCGGCCCATAATTTACTACAGTCTCTTATTTTTGTGTTCCTTTATGTATATAGATTTCTATATATTCATAAACACAGGACAATAGTATCTGATTTGGTCCTCGATAAAATGATTCCTTAATATAAGCCCTGTTTCTTTTGTAAATACTTTTATACGGAGCTCAGAGAAACTATGAGCGATATTAAGACTGCATAGTTATGTCCAGCAGGGTCAGATTAATCCAGGACCAGTGAGTTCTGCGCAGGAATGATATGTATGATTAAGGACCAAGAGAAGTGTACAGAATCTGCATGAAGCGTGATGTACAAGCCTGAATTTTGAACAATATGCTTGCTGATACTTGGGCCTTACTGCTTTTCAGCTATGCAGAGAGCGTTGTTTCTTTAGTGCTTAGTGAGCTGTAGCTATTGGCTTTTGGCTACTAGACTCTTTTGGCCTCCCATACAATAGGTCTGTGATAAACTGGAACACAGCTGTGGATAGGATTGCTGGGACTCCTGCCAGTGAGGTCTTGTGTGGTCTTTGTGTGCTGTGGTCCTGTGTGGCCCCTGCTGGGCCTGACAGGGCCTCCTGCAATGGAAGGCACTGTATCGCTCCAACTGCTCTGAGGAACAGGATGGCAGACTGGCGCTCTTCTGTGCATTGATACACTGTGATTGGCGCTTGCACGAGCGAGCATAAACATGATCGCTGATTCATGCCTGGGGCAGTTTAGCAGAATGGGGGAAGCCGATTTGTGCTTGCCTCCCACGAGCAGCATTGTGTCTCTCAGCAGCGAGAGTAGCCATCATCGCTCATTAAGCACCGTGGCTAATACAGCGGAAGATGGCTCCTGCGTCCTGTAGTCTGACCCCTCTGCCACCTGTCTCCATCTTACTGTGGTGATTGACGGACGGGGATGTCAACCGAGGGACTGGCAGTACAGCTGAGGAGCAGGCTGATATAATGAGCATCCATGAGCAATCTGCTGGTCTTGCTGATTGCAGATGTGCACCTCTGCGCGTGGAGAGGGAAGGCTCACAAAGGGACATATTTACATAGACATGCCAGCAGAGGTGTGCAAAAAGACATCAGTACCCAGTCTATTAATCCACACTAAAAACACCACGGTTCACAAACATTAAGAAAACTCTCCCCGTCTCTCTCTCTCCCTCACACACACATAGAATTAGGCCCTCAAACTGCTGTTATACGGGCTTCTGAGGGCCCCCAGACAGCAGGTGACTATACCCTGAGGGCTAAGCCCAGACCTGGGTCCTGATGGAAGGGCTGTGTGTCTCACTAAGGAGTATGGGGAGTTGCTCTGCTGTCCTTAGGTTAATGAGCCTTAGGTGAGATTGGCAGGGGTTATTAATGGCCTTCATTACAATGGAGAGCAGCATCTCATTGTTAAAGGACCTTTTTCAGAAATGATTTTGACTGAGGATCTCAAGGTTGAGTGGATGGTTATGCTCTCCTCTGAGGAGATCCAAATGGGCTCCAGAACAGTCTCTGCATACCCCTTTCCTATTATTGAATTCCACTTTTCATACACAGCATTCACAGGCTACAGGCATGTTTGGGAGTAGCATTTACCTGTTCATGCCGAAGGTCTTGCATTTCTCTACGCACAAATCTCTTTGGACATCCCTGAAATGGGTACAATTTACAATTTTGTTAATAAATATAACACTTTCATAGATCCGAACTTTATCACACAATAATGTTATATTGGCTTTAAGAACAGTGCAGTATACGGCATGCTATAAGAAAAAAAAGCGTAAATGAGTAATCCGCAAGCGAGAGAAGTGTCAAAACACAAGCTTTCCACTTGACAGATTTGTAACAGGGCTGTGTTGAAGGAACACCACTTATATTTCCTGGGATTTTAAGAATAGGATTTTGTTGTGCAAAAGTAGCTCTTTCAGGTTTTGTCTTCTGTCTTAAAGCTGCACATCTGTATGCTATGTGACCATCTGACACAAAACTGTACAACCTGATCTGGAGTGATGATGAGGATTTTTTTTTTTCTGCCTTTGATGTTTCGCAACTTGCTCAAAGCACTTGGTGATTGCAGACGGAGTGATGGTTTACAGTTTAGTAGGACGCTTTGTAATGGCAGAGATGGGTTTACCTGTGACAGGACTAACGGGACACTCTCTGCGGTTGCAGACAGATGCGGCGCTCATGTACGACGCCGTTCACATCGTTGCGGTGGCGGTCCAGCAGTCCCAGCAGATCACGGTCAGCTCCCTCCAGTGCAACCGCCACAAGCCTTGGCGTTTTGGCAACCGCTTCATGGCCCTGATCAAGGAGGTACGGTGCCACACTTTCAGCCTGCACACGACCATACGCACAGACGAGCACGCACACACTCAACTGAATGTGAGCTAGGAAGAATGTTTATGAATTATTTACTGTCTTTTTCATTTTTTTTGTATTGAAAGTAATTTATTAATTAAAGGGTTCATTGTTTGTTTATTTTTTTGCTGGGACTGTGTATGCTCATGCTAATAACACTGCTTAATTTCAGTTTGATTTTTTGGGGGGGGGGATAACAGGGCAGGGCCAGACAAAAAAGATCATGACCTCCTTTTATGCTTTATGGTAGCTCTGAATTTAAATTTTAATTTCTAAAGCCGAGTGTATTAAGCGTGCATGTGTACTTGTTAGCATGTGTGCAAATGTAATTCCTCCAGGGCTTCCCTTTTTCCAGTCCGGGATATTGTATATTTTAAATTAGTCTCAGAGAGAACTTCTAATTTATCTTAATCTTCAGTAATTATTGTTCAGCATGCCAGATTCTGGAAAGTGGGACAGCTAATCCAACCCTCCCCATCACTTAAGCACGAGACTGCACAGGCTATATTTAGGCACAATAAAGCTTCTCAGCGTTTTCACTCCGGTATATTAGGAGATTGTGGCTAAGACCCTAGACGCATAGTGATATTTGAGGGGGAAGGATGGTGTGGGTGACATGGTAAACCACAATGGTTCTCGGCATTGAACCACCACAGAAGTAATCTCCAGTCTCCTTTTTTCCGCTGCCGTATCTCCCAGCCACGGCAAATTTCTCGGCTCCTTTGTACCGATTCTTCAAGTGGCACTGAGCTCTAAGCCTGACA
Source organism: Gymnarchus niloticus (assembly GCA_009936485.2). NCBI lineage: Eukaryota > Metazoa > Chordata > Actinopteri > Osteoglossiformes > Gymnarchidae > Gymnarchus > Gymnarchus niloticus. The sequence goes on along the minus strand of JAACJT020000110.1, from coordinate 523,747 downwards.
AGTGGAGTCAGGTTCTGCACTGTTGCACATGAAAGCAGTTACTGCCTGCCCTCCCCAAACCAACTGTAAGCAGGTATATCCGGAGGTGTTGCAGAGTCCAGTGTGCGCTGTCATCGAAACCCTAGCCTATGTTTGTGTGTTAATGCAGTTTTGTGTCACAGAAGGCAAGGAACATTCTGGAATACTTCATCCCGTGACAACCCAGAATACATATGGAGCAAAAGCTTAACCTCATCTTTTTAATGTTGTCTTGTTGAGGCATCAAAGATCGGCGGGTAAACATGCAATATGATCAAGATCATTCTGTCAAAAAAATGTATTTTAAAATAATGAAGTCCTTGTTCTTTATACTTTTAACGTGTATAAGTTGTCACAATTGTGAAGAAATCTGCTCCTTCAATTCTCGTTACCCAACAGGGGTATCTCATGATTCATCAGTAATGTGTTAGGATGCTTGAAAGGACAGGATATGACCTTGATGGAGTATGAATAACAGTGCATGTTTACTAGCATGCATAAGCAGTCCAGACAACTGCCATTGTACCACAGAGCTCCTGACTGATATATAGCAGTCTGTGCTAAGTGCACAGCACTGGCTCTGACAGCCTGGATACGTTCATCCAAGACACCTTAAGTTTGTGCCCGTTTGTACAGCTGGCTTTGTGCTGAAGCAGGTCACTTTTGATTACTCTGCTCAAGGGCGCCGCATAGCCTCTCTAGGGGCGGGAGCACGAGAGCTTATGGTCCAATTCCCTTGGCTATGAATTACAGTTATGTGTGTTTAAATTGTAGGGTGTTAGCATGAAGCAGAAATGGGTACACATTAGTAAATCACATTAAACATATTACATCGCATTTCTGTCCCTGTCAGAAATAAACTTATTAACGGTTAGAGATGGTCATGAATTACCAATATTCATTATGTAATATACATTTTTGTAATTTCTCAGTATTTTCAACACTCTGAGTGACTTAGAATGTGTAAATCTAGCTCCTTGAAGGTGAAAAGGGAGTTTGTGAGCAATCATATTTTATTTCTTTTTTGCAAACAGTGTATTTATCCTGATTTTTATTTGTTCCTTTATAATGGATTTTTTTTTTTTTTTGCATTGCCCAACCCTTTAGGCCCACTGGGAAGGTTTGACAGGACGGATAACTTTCAACAAAACCAACGGCCTGAGGACAGATTTTGACTTGGACGTGATCAGCTTGAAAGAGGAAGGACTTGAGAAGGTAGGGCACAAATTTGGCAATGGGTATCTGTGGTCTGTGTGTATGATAGCAGGCCTCAAAAACACAGCTATGCACATGGGATGACATGGGGGAACTGGCTCATCCAGATGAAGGGTTGCCTGCTCCTTGACAAACTGTGACCTTAACCCCACCCCCCTTCCACTGTATGTGCCTCCACACTTCTCAAAATAATTTACTTCACTAATAAAAACCCCTTTAAAAGCCCTCGGGTTCAAGGAGGCTGAATTAAAGAGTTGATTTGCAATTACAAACTGCAGTTTAAATGTTTCTGAAGGCATCTAAAGTGGTTTGTTTGGCAGTTGAGTTTATTGCTTTGAAAATGATCCGCAAGACAACATTAAGACTGTTTGGAGTCCCATGGCTGTTGACTCTAAAGGATCTTGAATGGTCTCTTTCTGATCAACAATGGGGGTGGGCACATCTCATAGCCTGCACCTCTCTGTCTTCGTAGGGAGCCAGATAACGCTTACCAGCCCACATTCAGTTCATACTCTTTTACTGTGGGGAGATTGTCAGCATGTGGTAATGGTTTCACAATTTAAAGACCAAAGCTTCTATTGAAGAGAAGAAGACCATGTAAGAGACGGACAGAGAAGAGAGTCGAATGAGAGTTGAATGTGAGAATAGAATGTGACCACAGGGTAGTTTCTCATCTGCAATCCATAGGCTCAAAGGAATAAAGACTTTTCAGACAGTGCCATGTTCCAGAAATTAAAATTTAATTTAGTTTATGCTTCCATAACAACTGTATAAATATTTACTAATACACCATATAATTTAATATGAGCGTTCTCTATGTTGTTGTGTTGACTGCAGAGTGTGTTATTTCCTAACTACATTTGTCATGCATGTCATTCTGGAGAGCAGCATCCCGTGGAGGGAGGGTGGCAAGTCCCATTGATACTTATTTTAACCATAAACTCATGACACCACCGAATCTTTCATGACTATTATTGTCAGCTTGGATAGGCCTACTCTCCACCCTGCAGGTAGACCGTCATTGCAGATACTGCATTAGTCCACTCTATTAGAACAAGGTAGAAAAGCAGACCATTTCTGTATTTTACATGCTTGTTGCTTAAATTTGTATTGTTTCTGTTGTTGTGTTCACATGGTAACCACTGTATGTCTCTCCACAGATTGGCACATGGGATCCACCAAGTGGTCTCAACATGACTGAGAATCAGAAGGGCAAGACCACCAATGTCACCGATTCCTTATCCAATAGGTCTTTGGTCGTCTCCACCATTCTGGTAAACACATTTTCTTTCCTCTGACCTCTTAAACCTGTCACTTTATCACAAAGTCTGACATGAAGTCATTGTCTAAATTTTCTGCAATTAAATATAAACATCATATTAAACCAAAGATCAAGTTTTCCTTTCAATCAATCAGTCAATCAATCAATCTTTATTTATATAGCACTGTTTCAACCACAGGGTTTACAAAGTACTTCACAGACATTTTAAAAAGTAGAGAAAACAAAAATTTTGAAAAAGTTAGAAATTAAAAAAAATATGATTAAAAATAAGCACAACGTCACCAAAAGGGCATTTTTGAATTTATTTTCTTTCACCACTTTTTCTAGAAAGAAAAAAAAAAAACACACGTAAATAACTGATGATGTCATTACTTTTTTTCACTGTGATTTTCCATCCAAAACACTGGTTTCTTCCACAGGAGTAAGGGATGAGTAAATGAGTAAAAGTGTATCCAGGGTGGATTAAATGATTCATTCATAATTTAATCAGCTCTCACAACTTAAAAATTCTCCTCTTCATCTTTCAGTCTATTTCAATAGTTCATTATTCTGTCTGCTAGTTAAGTGAGGAATGCACAGGTAACTCTGAAGAACTTTAGAAAGAGAGGTGACCACAACTTTCTAAGTATTTGGTGTCTTGATACCAACAAATGCTACAGAATGGGGACTTATTGTCATACTAAGAATTATATTTTGATCAATGGACTTGAAAATGAATGCCAAAAAATGCAGTTTTTGATAGATTCATCAATTGTTCTCAATGTAACCTATGTGACTCTACACTAAGAATACTTTATGTATTTATATTGATTAGCTGGCATTGCATTAACATATTACTGTCAATAAAGAAGACATAAAGAAAAGCAATGATGATAATAATAGCAATAAAAACAACATCAGCAGACAAATAATACAGTTTTATAGCCTGAAAATGATTATGAAAAAGGAGCTTCAAGGAACCAAAATGTTCTCAGAACTGTTATTTTTTTTTCCCCAAAGACAAAAAATGTGCTGCTTTTCATCTGTGAGACACTGAAAGGCTCTGAGTCATAATAACAAAATAGGAATCCATCTGTACTCCCATTATTACATTGCAAAGGGGTAAAACAACGATATCAAATAAAATTGATGGTTGTCATTATTTATCTTCTATTTTTCATGCATATTGTGTTCAGAATTGTGGTTTATTATTTGAAATCACACATGCCAGTAAATGCTGTGTCGAACTAGATGCACCTACTCCGTGTGATACTTTAACCATAAAATGCATGGGTGGTATGCAGGTTCATGGAGGAAATGAGCAGCTATAGTGTAAAAGAGAACTACTGAACTATGCTTTAGAGAATATTAACAGCTCCAATATCTCTGGATCCTGCTATGCTTACATGGGGTGCCCAATGCTGCCCAACAACTGTTTCTGTCCAGGGCAAACACAAGACTCAAAATGGAGTCATAGTGGAAATCGGTGCACAAATCTTGGGGGAGCATTACAACAACAATGCCACTATTTGTCAATTTTACGACCATGTCTGAGACTGGCCAGAACCCCTGCGCGATAGCACACAAGCTCAGCTCTTTTCGGGAGGAGTTTATTTCCATGTACAAACAATTAGTATGCCAGGCACGAGGAACGATTAATTAAAATGGAATTTGGTGTGAGGCTTTTATTTACTCCCTTTGTGCAATCTATCAGTCAACGATCAGGGTGAATTAAGGAGTATAAATCCACATCCTTACTGTCAGACGTCCAAGGATCAAAGGTGTCGCAAGGAGACAGAGAGAGAGGGAAAACGATGAAAGCAAAAGTCTTAAAATGAATGAATAATGTATTCAGGTTTGTTATGAATTTTTTATTGTGTCGGTATTCTCTGAAAAATATATTTTGATGGGCTATGAGGAGATAGCAAACAAGCTTTAAACATAGTCCCAGATTTTGAGCACACTTATTATTAGGAATGAGAAAAACAAAAACCAAAACTCAGAAGATCACTGGGAACAAATCTGAGCAGAAATGACAGGGATTGCTGCCTATAAAAAATGTATAGCTACATAGTTACACAATTGAACGTTTTGTTGAGGGATTAATAATGCCTGAACTGGGCATTGTTTAGGACTGCTGCCTAAAGGTATGCATTTATGCAGATGACCAAACCCTAATTCCCTGAAATACAGAAAAACAGATTTGAACTGAGTTCATGGAAAAAGGGATAAATTGAAGTGTGGAAAACAATGGTGCGATGCATATTAATACATCAAATCTGACAGAAAAAAAAGCAGATTTAAACCAGAAGCATTGTTTTCATCCACACACATGACCCTTCTCCTGGGGTCTGAGTGTTTGCAGGGGTCCATGACCTCCTTATTTAAAAAAAAACAAAAAACTCGGCTTTTGAAGAAGCATGCCCTGTTTCATCGATGGACTAGTTGTCATAGTGCTTAGGGGAGTTTGTCTGTAAACTTCAGATCCTACAAATGAGCAAAATGTATTCTGTGGCAAGCTGGCTTTAAAACAGCTGTGTAAGAATAGATACAACTGTAAATTGTGTGAGTCCCATTGGACAGAAAGTAAAATGAGAAATAATAATAAAAATAAGTGCAATTTTGAAGAGAAACCATTTACTTTTAATTTGTTTTACTTTTTTGAGCTGACTCAGTGGGTTGGGGTCCCAGATACCTCCTCCACTTAGTCTGTGAATGAGCGTAGAATTTGCATGCTGTCCCGATGTCACGCAGGTTTGCTGCAGATACTCGCATTTCCTCCCACGGTCCAAAAAACGAGGTTAGGAAAACTGGCTTCTCTAAATTGCCCACAGTGCACGACTGTGAGTGTGGGCATGTGCATGTGTGCCCACATCCTACAAAGGATGAACCCCTACCTTGTACCCTGTGCTGCCTGGAAAGGGCTCCAAGTCCCCCTGACAGGAATAAGTGCTTGAAAGGTGGAGAGATATTCCCTCTGTATTTCGTGGATTTGTGTGCAACTTTCTTATAATGCTTTTGCTGAATTATAAGAAGCCCAAGGCTCCAGACCCCCCTGTGACCCTGAATAGAATTAAGCAGTTTGGAAAATAGATGGATGGATGAATAAGAAGTCCTTTTAAAATGATCTTTGCTCTGTAACCTTCTGCTGGCTTGAACTCTACAAAACAACTTTTGAACACGTAGTTAGCTGAAAGTTTCGCTTTCTGAAAACAATGTCATATGTGGAAATGTATCCATTTTGTAATTAAATAATGTGACATAAAATATTTAGACCCTTGGCCTGTGTGGCAGGCAAGGAGACACAGGAGGTGAGGATGTAGATACTCCTAGGGACAAGATTTATTAGGGTGAAGTACACGAGTAACCTGGCCACAAGGCAGGCAGAAGCACTCAATGGGCCAGTACGAGTCCTGCGGCTCAGACAGGGCGTTCAGGAGATGGTAGTTCCCTCAGGGTAGTCGTCCTCCAAGCTGTCTGTTCTCAGGTTCCAAAGAAGCATAAGCGAGCTTGATACCTCTTCTCTCCAGTGCAGGTTTTGAGCTGCACAGGGGAGCGCAATCCTGTTCCCCAGTTGGGGCAATTTGTAGGCTTCATCCACGTCTTGTCGGTGCTCCTCGCTGGTGGTTTCCGGGCCGACTGTGAGGATCTGGTTGTGGCTGTCCTGCTGCGTGGTGCTGAACCAGGCCTGCTGGTGCATGACAGGGTCCTGGTGGGCCATTGCGTCACACATGCTAACCTTTGGTCTGCATGCACAGACTGCTTCCATGACTAAGACTACATTCACTGTTGTTAATCAGAAATCTGTTGATAGCAGGTTGACTATTTAGCTCATCAAAAAGTTTAGTGTTTCGGACTTGGTGTTGATATTATAATGTAGTGTGTAGCTGTCCGTGATTCCCTAAGTCCTATCACAGTTTTGAGTTAGTGCTTTTTGTCCTGATAACACTGCAAAGTGAAAAAGAAAAGATCAATAACACCAAAATAAATGTTTAAAAATGGATGAAATGGGGGAAAATCATTTGTTCCCAAGGAGACATATAATCTATTGTGCAATTTTCTAGAGAAGAATTGGGATAATTCTGTGACTATTGAATGTATCTCTTGAGTAAAATGAATGCCTTATTGTTTTAATTAGATTTGTTTTTAACTCAGTTATGCCTTTAGTCTTCTGGGATGATGGTTGCGTGCATTCAGCACAGTCTTAGAATGTGATGGTAATTTGTGCTGCGTGGCGTTTAATGCAGTGTGTAACTGACTTTACATCTGCCTTACTAGCAGATGGGTTTGTCCTGGAATAAACCTATTTTCCATGAGAAAACTTTACTGCTGAATGGCCTTGTGCTCCCCGAATGCAGTCACCATGTGATGATTGCTTCCATCAAGGACAGTGCCAGGAGTCCATTTCTTCTGGTTCACTGATGAGAAGAACTTGGTCGTTGGTGAACGGCAGTGACTCCGTGACTTATGATAATCTCCCTCTGATCACAGCCTATTGTTTTTAAAATGGAAATGGAAAGTCAACATTATGTATATTTCTGTTGTAAGATCTGAAATGCAAGGTTCAGCTCCATTATGGTGAAAGGTTATTATGTTTTCATGGGCTTAATTTCAGGGTAGTATGTCAAAAGAAGCCCCATCTATTGCATCAAGGTAATGGAAATAAAAATCCTTGCATAATAATTACTGAATAAACATAATTATTGGTTGCTGAATTCTACATGTTTTTTTTTTCTTCATTTCTTTTTTATCTATGCATATGAGGGGAATTGATTTTGTGTCGTAATTGGCATGGCTTAGTGTGAGGGCTCTCCTGATTTAGAGTTGACAGTTATTCAAATTTTGAAGTTGTGGTACTCACTCTAAATGATCAAATTTTATTCTAGCAGGGTAGCCCAGAACATTAAACATCCAGGCATTTGTAGTCGTTTGGCAAAGTTTTCCTGCTAGAGGTTTCTGCCAAATGCAATCTATCTGGTTCAATGATCCTCACTACCCAGCAGCACTGTTCTGTCCTTGGTCTTCTGTCCTTGGTCTTCTCCATGACCCTCCATGCCCTCTTTGGCTACATTTTGCTCTGCAGGTTTCCCCCAATCTGGGTCAGAATGAGAGGCCCCCATGCTCCATCCGTCATGTACTGGACAGTGATAAAAGAATTATAGGAAATATGGGGGTATACAGAGATGAAAAACCAGTAAGAAGAAACGATGGACTATTTTACTTGCTGTTGAGTTTTTATTGTTTTTTTGCAAATGTATTTATGCTCAAGTAATCACAGACATAAAACATTCTAACATTTCCAGTGGAATTGTCATTGGTTTTTCTTCAGGTACTAGAATTTCCACAGATTTGTTTAAGATTAAGCTATTCTTCCATCCATTTTCCAAACCACTTATCCTGTGCAGGGCTGCCTGGAGCCAATCCCAGGCAGATTGTGACATAAGGCTGGGGACACCCTGGACAGGGTGCCAGCCCATCACAGAGCCTAGTAACATGACAGGCAATTTAGAAACACCAATCAGACTAAACCACAAATCTTTGGACTACGGTTGGAAACCCATAAAGCACAAGGAGAAAATTCAAACTCCACATATACAGAGAAGGGGCAAGATTTGAACCTCCCCCCAGGAGGTGCCAGGCAACAGTGGTAACCACTGAGCCCCCATTAAACCACTTTTACAAAGGATTAAAGTTATACTTCCTATTCAGCATGAATTTCCTGCACTGCCATATAATTCATAAGAAAAAAAAAAGCCTTTCATGGTCATGGTTAGTCGGTGAATTGCACCTTTGTTACCATGACAACACATACACAGCTTTTAGCCATTCCGAGAACCTTGTTTTTCTAATAGAGCTGGAAGGGGAAAGATCCAGTGGGCCTCTACATGAAAGAGCAGATGCAGCATGGATCAAGCTCACGCTTCTATATGCCGCTAAGCAGGCAGACAGAGAGACCTCATCTGATTTTGCATTGGTCTGGAAAAGTCCATTCAAAGTCTTTTTTGTGTCTTAATGCCAACATTCTTTTCCACATTCACTCCTGTCATTAAACTACTATTTTAAGTTTGTTGGAGCACTGTTGTAATCAGTTAGGATCTTGAAGGGTGTTGTAGCACTGGATTTCCCTAAGATACTCCTCTGTGCATGTGAATCCCAAAAATACCATGATTTTAAAGTATGTAGCCAGTGTTATAATCTTTCACGGCATTAAAGACAGACTGCTGTTCACATTTGTAGCCTTGTGACTTGCTATGTCAAGCCTTACTTAAGACTCCAATGGAGAATCCTTTTCTGAGTTTTCCAACCTTCTTTTGTCCTCCTTTTTTTCACTTCCACTCTACGACAACTACCAATGACCTTGAAGTCTCATTGCTCTCTTGTGCTTCCGATAGTCAATGTGCCCCCCCCCACATTTCCATTAATCCCTCACCCTCTGTGGCCTTGTCTAAACCGGTATTGAAACAACAAAAAAAAAAAAACAAACAACCCACTACCTGTGACTCTGACCTTGTGCTTGCCCACTATCCAGTCCAGCACCTTTTATCCCCATAATCTTTTCCCCTTATTCATTTCTGTTTGCAAGTTAGTTGAAAATGATACACTTATCATAGATTCCTGACTGATTTGCCTGACAACTGTTTAACTGCTTATTCCATGTTTTATGATAGGCGTGGTCATCAGTCATTGCCGGTATCGCTCCTTTTCTCACTCATTTCCATGAACCATCTCACATGCCTTAGCAATTTCCTGGTTTTATTTTCCTTTTCCTCATTTAAGTCTCCTATTGTAAGTAACCCTAAATCTGAGTTATTCTTTCAACCCTCTTCTTCCCCTGGTGTTTATCTATCCATGCTCACTGTTGATACTAAGCCTCATTATCATTTTGTGAAAAATCTTGATTTGTTAGCCTGTGCTTACTCTTGTTAGCTTTTAGCACTTTACTGAGTTGCATACTGTGACTTAATTCTGCCATAAGCTATTCTTCTCTCTGAAACAATGCAGTACCCAGGTTTGTTCCTGTTAAACATGTACCATTTCTCTAGTTGCACTATAACTGGCTCCCAATCAGGTCCTGCCTACCTTCAATGTTTTGTCACCTACATTGAGTTGTGAATTCAAAACCTTGTTCATATTTAGTATATAACCACACCAAGCATTAAAGTATCTGGTGGAAAATGTGTTTTGGCCATGTTACCAAATAAATGTGTTAGTTTTTTTTCCCCCAATTTATTCAGTGTTTTTTTGTTGTTGTTGTTCGTTCCTGTGTAATATTTGTACTTAAGGTGTGGAAGCAAATATGATCCACACAGTTTGTCCACAGTTGTGCTGTGGATCACCCACTGCTCCTGGTCTTGGAGCTCATATCTTACTGTTTCATATTACATTTTCCTCCTTCAATGAGGATATTTCAGCATCTATGCCCCTGGCTTATGTTATCTGTCTGCCAATAAATAAAAGAAATATCCAACTATATATTTAGTTTCCTAGGAATGTTTTCCATATATCAAATGTTAAAGTATTACTTTTGAAATCTGGTATTGTGATTCAAGATTCAAAATATTATTTTTATGTGCTTATTAATCTGCGCAGTATCACTTGCTTAGTTACACTAAGGAATTGATATAATTTTATTGCAAAATTTCAAGCAGCTTTATTTGCTAAGAACATTGTAGCAAAGTTTAGTTTTCCTTTACACTTTTTCAGATAGTTGTCTCCTTTTCCATGTGCCTTTTATTACTAGGGTAATCAATGGATGAAGAGTTTGGTTGACAAGGTTTTTACCATGTGAACCTGTTAAAAAAAGGATAAAATCATTCATCACAAATATGGCATGGTGACTCATGGGGTAGCAGTGTTGTCTCACACCTCCAGGCTTCAAATCCTGCCCATGTGTGGAGTTTGCCTGTTTTCCCAGTGTTGGGTTAGTTTCCTTCCTGGATTCTGTTCCTATCGCAGTCCAAAGACAAACAGTTAAGCAAACTGGTGTCTCTACATTTTCCGGAGACTGTGAGTGGGCACCCTTCGATAGACTGGCATTCCATCCTATTGGGATTCACCTTCCTCATGCTCTGTGCTGCCTAGGATTGGCCTCTTCTTGTGACCCTGTCCTAAATATGTAGCTAGAAGATGAACGGATAGATGGATGGATTACTAGACTTCTGACTATACTGGACTACTTTAAAAGTGCTTTTGGTTTCTTGCTTTGTTCAGGTTATTGGGTTAGTCCCTGAGAATGTCTGTCATTTTCTTTAACAGTCCAGGTCTAGCAAATGTGACATTGACCTGAGGCCACCTCATTCCTTCAGTCTGTCAGACTTTGTCAGGTTTTTACTGCAATAATATTTGACAGATGAAGTAAAGTCATTAAATACTTCAGAAACTGTCCTTGCTTCTCAAATCCACACACACAAAACGTACACACCTACAGTATGCCAATATGCAGAGTAGCTTTACAACTCTCTCTAGCACAAATATTAGTCATGGTGGGATTCTTCCAATTTCATTATTATTTGTTTCAAAGGGCATGTGAAAAAGAACTGTCTGGGTGGGGGATTTAATCTGCCTTTTTCTGTCATCGCAGTGCCATGTGTATGGGATCAATGCCTTATTGAATAACCGATATATGCCTGATTCATTGGCTCTTACCCAACAAGTATTTCTGATACAGAAGCTCTGTATGACTCAAATCCATCCTTATTTGTTCACTTGCTTGATGTTCAGCACAGCAAATAAACAAGCAAACAAAACAATAACCCAGCCCAAAAACATACTTCCACAGATAATATTTTTTTGCTATTGTACATTATATGTGTTTTACATTTTACAAGACAGAAGCACACGCTATTATTAGTTGTCTTAAACTGCGGCTTTGTTGGTGACATCACCGCATCTCAGGTGGGGAGCTTCAACACCCTTCAAACACTTGCAATAATCTACTGTTCTTTATGAGCTTAGGAAGAGTCTGGTAGAGAGAGTGAGAAATGGAGGCAGATGGAAACTGAAGGAGCAAAGGTAATCTCCTCAGCTCCACAAGGCTCAGCAGTGTGCCTCGGTGCCTGTCCAGCAGCATATCACTGCATTTCATCTTTCGCATGGGTCACTTTCAGCATGAAAGCACAGACAAGAGATATGAAGGATTATTTCGTCATTGGCAAGCAATGCTTTTGGCACCATGTGCAGAGCATTAATACAGCCATGTGTTGATCTTTTTTCTTTAACCCAAAGATCCGATTTTCCTCCCGATATCCGTTCACTAGTGACAACGGAAGTTTCTGGATTAACAGGTGTCATTTGACCATAGTGTCTGAAGAGCCAGGCTTTGCCATTGTTGCCTTAGTCACCCTAACTTCACCCCTATTCTGACTGGTCACTTCTTTATGCCTACTGCCACAGGAGGAGCCCTATGTGATGTTCAAGAAGTCAGATAAGCCTCTGTATGGCAACGACCGCTTTGAGGGCTACTGCATTGATCTCCTGCGCGAGCTTGCCAACATTCTAGGCTTCAGCTATGAGGTGCGCCTGGTCGAGGATGGCAAGTACGGAGCACAGGAGGAGACCACTGGTCAGTGGAATGGCATCGTCAAGGAGCTCATGGACCACGTGAGTCTCAGCTGCACTAAGAATGTGTTATCTGTAATTCAACTCATAAGATAAGCTAAGAACAAAGACATGTCGTGATGGCATGCATGATAAGGTTTCAAAGCTGATCATTTTATTGATGCATTTTAACATGCAAAATAGTGATACTATGAGTTATTTATGAAAGTACTGCAGATGATTGAAAATAATCACTAAAAATCATGAAGATGGTTAAACCTTGTTAAGAGAGGATGATAATAACCTCTGTTACCAAGCTCAGTATCTCTTTGCCAGTTATAGGAAACTTCCTGTGTCCCACCGCATCCCACAGCTACAGACTTACACAACCAATCTGGATGCTGAGATGGTGAACCCTCATCCTCTCACGTTTAGCAAATCAAATTAGACCAAAGTGGTTTAATAGCATTACATCACTTTACTTGTATAATGTCTAAATTGAAACTGGCGTGATGCATTGTTGCACTGAGGAGCTACGCACTAGGAAAAGCAATTTGTCTGGAATCATCCAACACTTTTTAATCATATTACCACTCAATTACCAACTTTAGCCAAAGAAATTGGTATTATTGAATTACAATTCCGTACATCGACAAACAAATCTAGTCTCATTCTCCTCATTTGTGTGCTCCCTCATGTTCATCTGAGAGTGAGAGGGCTAAAATGACTGTGAAAAAATTGTACATAACCCAGCCTTTTGGTTGGTTATTGTTTGAGTGAAGGGAGGCCTGGTAGGCTGTGACAATGGACAGGAGCATATCTGTCTTCCCCCAATGAACTTATTAATTAAAAGACACAAATGCTGTCCTTTTTATTAAACTGTTAAACTGTAAAATAAGGGCTGAGATGACATGAGTATTAGACTGTAGGTGCAATGAGTTCGAGCAAGGTTTGTATGCAGCCTCTAGCCTGCTATAGAAAGCGTGTGAACGGAGGTGTGGATCAGATGGATACTTCACTTTAACCTTACTACCATGCTTCGGGAGACATTGGCTATTGATTGAAAAGTGTAGTTTGCCTCGTTGGTTCTGCAGTGTGAGGCAATATCCTAGTAAATCATGATGCAAAGAGAATCCTGTTTCCCATGAAAAATCAAGCTAAAAAGGTAGATTAATTATCTGGTTAAACACAAAAAAAGGACATCTGGATAAAATTCACTTCATCTTCTACAGAGAAACCCCTTAAAGGTTCCTCAGACGATGAGTAAAAAGCAGGATAAAACTAATCCATATTCCTTCAAACTATAGAATTGAGACATATTTTATTTTTTACTTTAATCATAATCTATGTTTCTCTTTGTTGAACCAACCCTTGATTTAATTTTGACAATTTTCTCTCCTTAACTTTGAACAAGAAATGTAAGTGCATTTGCCTTACGTTGTTTTCATTACTTAGCATCACAATTTCAGCTAAAAAGGTTGCTCATATTAAATATGGTGGATCTGCTTTAACTGTTTTTCATCAATAATTAAGGCAAATATTAAATCAGCAGTAATGTTTTACCCAATACATCACTTTATTATTGTCTGTATGACTACTCAAACAATATTTAGTAAGAGTTCATTTCCATGGTCCTGGAAATTATAACTCTCTTCTAACTACTTATATTGACTAGAGGAGGCAGCAAAGGACAGCAGGCAAAGGTACACCCTGCACAGGATGCACACACACACACACACACACACACACACACACACACACACACACACACACACACACACACGCAAACACAATACAGG
>JAACJT020000110.1:490828-505034 GCA_009936485.2 Gymnarchus niloticus | reverse complement strand
AGGGTTAGGCCCATAGAAATGAATGGAAGGTTCCCACAAGGTCAAAAATACAATGTGTGTGTGTGTGTGTGTGTGTGTGTGTGTGCGCATACACCTTTGACAGAGAGAAAGGGACAGAGTGAGAGTGGGTGTCAAATCACAGGCTAACTGCCCAATGTTTAGCATTTAAAGAGAACATCTTTCACATACCATTCAAAAATAAAATATTCAGGATGTTTTTTCTCCATATTTCATAGCTGATCTTTCTCCTGCATTTGTCTGTTTTTTCCACTCTTCTGTGGAGCAGATAATGAAACAGATAACATTATTCATAATTAGAAGCATCATCGCTTACTCATTTTGGAAATCAAAATTATGTACTTTTTTCTCTCCATTTTTCCCTCCCTTAAATTTAGAGGAATATGCTATCACTATTTGTTTGAGATGTACAATTTAGCTTGTCATCTGAGTGTTTAATTAGGTTAGTCTCTTTACACTGGCTACTTGCACAGACTGGGCGAATAGATTAATTACGCTTTTAAGGATATGGTGACAGAAACTTCGTTGCAGTTCTCAATAGTGTGAACACCAAAATGAGTCTGCCAAAATATACCAGATTTCTGAGCGACAATCAGCCATCGTTTCTGAATGTTTTGCTGCAGAACAACAACAACAGAAATAGCCTGTAATTATTTAAGCAAAGGGATTAGAAAGAAAAAGTAAAGCGAAGCTCAAGTGATGGCAATCTTAGCACAACGTTAATTGTTGCATTGATCGAGCTGCAAATTAATTGATGTGCGAGGCTTCGGTGGAGCATTTAATTCCGAGAGATGCTGCGGTTTAAATCCCCTACATGATGGGTCACCCCAAAGGCTGTTCCGTGGGGTTGAAGAACATTGGCTGTGGGAGGGAAAGGGCGAGAGAGAGAGCAAAAGGGCAGCAGGGAAAGGGCGGCAGGTCTCCATGGCTGCTGAATTATTGTCAGAGATTAGGCAGAAGTCAGTGAAATTTGTCTTATCTAGTTTCTACCGCTAACCTTTCTCTCCTAGAAGCACTCTGGTACAGCTTCAACCCTCACCCCCCCAAACATACACACTTTCAATGCTTTTTCACAGTGGTTATTCTGCTTGGAATTGGAACTGAAAACTTAGAATTGTTAATCCTTCTTCACTTTCACTTCATGTGCTGAATATTCCAGTCCACTTTTCTAAACATGGACCAGAAATACCCACACTCTGAAATCGCGTGCTAGTGCTCCAGCAAAAATGAATATAAGAGATCAGGTGTCACGCCTCAAGAAAAAGCATTTCAACATTTTGAGATATTTTACTTTGCTTTACATTTCAAACGACTGCAGAGTCTTATAATCTTTTGTCCCCCGTGTTTCTTACCTTTCATCTCTGTTCGGTGTGGCCTGTGGTATAATAAAGCTTGGTGCATCAGTGAGCTACTCCTCAGTTGTTTTACCTCCTTCGCTGCAGTCCCCTGACAGTGATTTATCTGTCAGATGAAGGCATCGCCTGTTTTTTGTCCGTATGGAATGTGCCTTTTTAGCATCTAGATATTAAGTTTATTTGTCAGCACACTTTAAGGATGTGTCACCTGCCTAATTAACTGTTTGACGGGGTCCCATGGTTGTGGTCACAGAGAGTCATATCTAAGTTTGGTTTTGCTGTGTCACTTTGTGCTGTCCCACCAACAACATCATTTTCCAAAAAAAAACATAGACAAGTAAGACATTGCCCCATACCTTTTTTTAACAATATCATTTAAATTCAACACATGTAATGAAATTTCCATAGGAACACCTGTAAAGTGGAGAGCGGTGGCAATGTAAAAATCTGAGAGGAACTTTCATTACCTTTCGGCTGATCTGTAAAGTTCTGAGTAGCTTTTCTGAAGCAGTTGTATTTTAGGGTTAAAAAAGTTAGGGCTTACTCTATGATCTTGCTAATGCTAAATGGATGGAAGTTTGGGCAATAGGATCCTGTAAGGAGTTCTGAATGTGAAAGAAATGCAAAAGATAGTGACTGATAATTCCAAGCTAAGGCATTCATCGTGACTGTGGTAATGACTTTTGATGAACTGTAGAACTAGAAATGGCTTATTAATTTTTCTTAAAAAAATTATTTCATTGGGTTATATCCAGATAGAGACACCCCATGACTGCAGTTAGGTTTCCTCCCTGGCAAATGACATTTATAAGTTTAGTAAATGATTACAACAGCATTTTTTTTCATAACATGTGGGAAATCTGACCCGGTTTGTTAATGCTAAGCTCTGTGACACTCCATTTTAATTACATTTCTGCATCCCACTTAACCTCTAGATGCTTCCTGGATGCTGTTTGTTCCTATTTCACTTCCTTCTGGCCCATTTTGTCTCCCTGGCTGGTGTTGCGACTCTCATTTTGCTGTTAAGGAATGCCTTTTCTGTTCAGAGAACCATATCTGGCTAGGGACTCCACTTGATGGAAAATAACATCCATGCAATCTACCAGAATTCTTGTTTTCAGCCACATTAGCTAATCACTTTGTAAATTTTACCTGCAAACTCCGAAGTCAAAGACACTGTGTATGACCTGATCTATGGCCAAGAGCTTTGACTCAAATTCCTTGAGCAATCTCCAGCCTCCTTAATAAGAGGTTGGGATAAATATTTGCTTTAATTCCTATAATGGGCAATAGATTTTTGATATTTATTGTTGCCCTTTCGAAAATTTTGATCAGCGCCAATCCAGGATAGCCAGGCACTGCATAAATAATTTTTCATTCGTACTGGTAGGCAGGCTAATGAATTACTCCAGCTTTCTCACTTGCTCAGTTCTTCACAAAGATCTTCACACTCGCTTTTACATGCCCATTGCCATGATTCATAAATGCATGCCTCATGTTATGAAATCGACAGCATCAGGTACTGTCCTGCACGTCAGATAATGCCACCACTTCAGCATTTTGGTGGTCTCACCATTATCAACAGCCTCATTCCATGTGGCAGGTTACTAGTTCTCCAACAGACTCCAAGTCAATTGTGAGGCACCAATCATTGCACCAAGGATGCCATTAGGATTCCTGTGTAAATTTGGGAGAGGAATTTTCATAGCGTCCATCTAGAAATGACCAAATGTTACTAATCCAAAATTTCTTTGGTCTTTTTCAAATACCAAAATGTTTTTTTTTAAAGTCTGTTCATTCAATTCCCTCCTTCCAACTGTCTCCATCACAGTGTACCAGGTCTAACAGGGGATCAACATTGTCACCTAGACAAGTACTAGATTCTAAGATAAAGTCAATGCAGCAATGATCTCACTAAGCAACCCCAAATGCTACACCAGTCTAAAAGATTGCTGACCATTGAATTATTGTGTCACTTAGTGAACACATTAACCAAGAAGTCAGTCACCACCTTGCTACTTGCTGCTGTTCCCCTCTTTGGTGCATGATTGCCCAATAACTGCAATACTGAGTTATACTAAGTGATGCTTAAATGTTAAGTAATTTTAAATACATATTTTTGACACTGCTAAAGCCTGAACCAAAGCATAGCCTATCTTGTAGTCTATGATTACTGGGGTTGTCTCTTGATTACCTAATATTATTATGCATAATGGATAGATGGATGGATATGTATCAAGAAAGTAGACACAACACAAGAGTACGTATGAGCATTCTGAACATTTCTGTTCTTGATGAACAAGACCAGACAGGCTCAAACAAGGCAATGAAACTCTCTTCTAAAGACTGGAAACAATTACCTCATTTAATACTACATTCTCTGTGTTGCTCAGTCATGTCGTGAATACCAGTCTAGCCTGGTGTTTTCGACTTGCATTTCCATCATGTGCATTTAAAAAGCCTTCTTTGCAATGTCCTGGATGCTGCATCTACGAGGGTCAGGTTTTACATGGGATACTAATTGGCATCACAAACTGACAAACTAACTGGCAAGTCGACAAAAACTAACTGATTTAAGCAGACCGGTAACCATATCTCCATGATTAAGGCCTACTGCACTTTCCAGTCAAGTTTAAGTCACTTCCATACTTCATGTGCTATGGGTTCCTGCCATTGTAACACAAAAAGCAGACATTTATGGACCTAATATCTAAAGAACACTTTTTCATCTTTTGATTATTCATCTTCTCATTATGACAGGCTTAGCTTTAACCATTTTCTGATCTTAGCACTTCAGCGTAAAGAAATCAGGTCATGATACTTAATTGTAGCCCAATCAACCTTTACTAATGTAATGTCACTTTTACTTAACATAAATAAATGAAAATCTCTTTGCCTGTGAAGTGTGTGTGAAAGGAGAGCCGTGCAGTATCATGTTGGGATGATGAGAACTGAGTGTTTGATCTCATGAATTTTAATAAGTTTGAAAGATTATCATGATTGCTTTTTCCAAAGTGACAAAGTAGTTATTGAGATTTCATTGATTAAATTGCTGAATTATTTGCTTTTAATGTGAATATTCCAAAATGTAGTGTTTCACTTGGCTAGACAGCTGGCTAAAATTAGAAAAAGAAAAAAAAAAATTGGTTTAATTAACTTTTGATATTTCAAGAAATATCAGTTATTTATAATGTAACCCTTCACAATGGAGTTGTCACATATATGTTATGTTTTATCTAAACAAGGATATTAACATCTAACCAATGCTAAATGCTCTATGTGAATGTTAACAAGTGTCCCTAATATTTTTCTCTTTTCTTTCATATTTGCAGAATTATGGGTTATTGTATTAAACAGCTAATAGCTTGTATGCAATAAGAATTGTTTTTTTTTTATATATTATGATAATTGTATATTTGATTCTGTACATGTAATTTACCTCATTACCGCTCCCTTAATTGATGTTTAACATCTATTTCTCCCCTTATCTCTACAGGGCAGCCAAGCTTTACTTGCAACAATATATAAATATATGTATAGTGACCTCAGTTGTTGTGCTAAATCTGTGTGTTCTTCTCTATCAATTGTCACAGGTTTAGTCCCTATGAGTGGTATAACCCTCATCCCTGCAACCCCGACTCTGATGTGGTGGAAAACAATTTCACGTTGCTAAATAGTTTCTGGTTCGGAGTTGGAGCTCTCATGCAGCAAGGTAGACGCCTCTGCCTGCTCCCTTT
The DNA here is from genome assembly GCA_009936485.2 of Gymnarchus niloticus. Taxonomy (NCBI): domain Eukaryota; kingdom Metazoa; phylum Chordata; class Actinopteri; order Osteoglossiformes; family Gymnarchidae; genus Gymnarchus; species Gymnarchus niloticus. The sequence continues at coordinate 499,924 of JAACJT020000110.1, read as the reverse complement.
TGTGGCACACGTCCCACTCTTTTGCTGGGGGTCAATTTGCTCTTATCAGGCCCAGACTGATGCATGGGTGCCTCTGTGCATGTAGCTATATGCAGAACTTGATTGCTGAGACAGTTTGAACACTGCGGTTGGACCAGAAGAAGTGTTTGGGTAGAGAGAGGGTTGGTTCCTGGGAAGTAAGGCGGTATATGTATGGTGCAGGCTTTATCAACAAGCAGGGAGAAACCAGCCTCACCCACTTAGTCATGCATGGCACCTTCATTCACTCCTCTTCTCCCTCACACTTCCTCAGTTTGGGTAAGTGTCATCCCCATCAGACAGAGAAAGGATCAATGTGTAACTATTAGTTCGTCCTTTTCATTTTTGGTTTCCTCCTGTAACCTGACACCATATCTCCTCAACTAGTCTTACACCCCCAGACCTGAGAAAACGATATATATGGCATAGGTGAAACGGAGCAATTTCATTCAAAGCCAATATGTTTTCCAACCTGCATGCCAATGAGATGTGTTGCATTATAAGTCCAACTCCAGTCGGAACAGTCACATTGGTGGCTGATGCAACATATTGAAGGCTGGAGATGAGGATGACAAGTGTGCAACCCAGCATGGTTTCTGTTTAGCCTGCTCTGAAACTGAATGCAGAGTACAGACAGGAGGCTTCCAGACATCTGGTGGGAGCTGAACTTTCACTGATGCACTTTGGCTTGTTTGAAGCCCAACAGAACGTGGCTGGCAATTATTCCATGGCCCTCTATTGCATGCACAGCAAACATGATGCATGTAAAATAATTTTGTCACACAGAATTTAAAAATGAAAATTAATATAACATAACGAACTAAGACCAGACTAGATTTTAAGCCTGCAATAGAATTGTTTCCTGGGCTGCCTAGGATGGGTTCCAGTCCCCCCCCCCCCCATGACCCTGAGATTAAACTGTTTGGAATAGATGGATGGATGGACTTAATATTCTTTTTGCTAGGTAAAATTCACCACATCATTTTAATGATATGTAGTTACCTTTTGGAACAAGTGTGGTCTTCAGGATTTTACTTTATAGGATTAGACTGTTTTTGCTTTTGTTTATTCAGTCTTTTTGTCTGTGACATGCTCATGATGGTCTGGATATACTCCGGATCAGAGGTGACACATTTATAATCAGCTTGAGGTGACGTTGAGAAGATTGGGAGATAGCTGGGGCTGGGGGGTGCAGAAAAAGCTTCTTAGACAATCTTCCCACAGCAACATGACGTGCCTCTTTCCGAACATACTGCTGCACAGGACTACACTGTAGAGAGGCGCCCCTGTTCGTGGCTTGTTTCCCCCCAGAAAACTGTGGGATGTGGTGTTTTGGACATGACGTTACCTTGGGTACATGACAGTCAGCCCCAACCAGGTTCTGTTGAACTGCACTTGCCCTAGTGCAGGGGGCCACCTTGGGGGTCTCGAGCACATGGGGTAAGATGTGTCTATGGGACTCTTCCACTGTTGCTCCTTCTCTGGTCTTGCTATTTTGCTTTTATTTCTGTTTTTCCTTGTGTTGTTTCAAAGAGCAGTGTGTTCTACGGCACATCATGGGTAATCATGTTCTGGTTGTTGAATCATGTCTAACTGTGAGGTGTGACTGGGCGGTAGGCACGTCTCTCTTTTCCTTTACAGCATTCTAGGCAGGAGGTGGCTGGAGGTGGAATTGGCTGTCATGTGTCCAAGCTCTTTTCTAGAGTGGCAGGTTCTAGATCAGACTGAGAGAAAGTGAAGGAGAGGGTACCGAAGAGTTAAAACTAAAGGCTAAAGACCACCCGAAAAAGCAGTCCTTCACCTTTTGCCTTAAGACAATGTGCAATATTAAAACTTAAAAAAAAAAAAGGTTTATTGCTTGAGAAAAACAATATTGACTTTGTTCTGTCCTTCCATGGCCCTTTCATCGTCACCTCTCCTGACACCATCCACTCCAACATCACCCTTGACCTTGGCCCTTTCACTTTCTTCATTACTTTTGCATGAAATTACCACTGAAGACCTGGAGACTCACAGTTAGTGTGTTGGTATTCCGTATCTATCTTCAATGCCAACAGAAGAATAAAGTCTTCCTAATGTTATCAAAATCCGATTTTAAGCATCACAAGTGTTCCTCTATTATTATTATTTAAAAAAAACCTAAATCAAGCGTACTGAAATAAATGGTACAGTATCATAAATCTTTTTGGTGATGATTTTTCATGTATTGATTTTCCAGTATGCACTGTAATGTACTGAATGGACCCTTCCTGTGTAATTTATCTAAAAAAAAAAAAAAGATTCATGGGCAATCAACTTCAGCTGGCAGAAATGAATAAGAATTGCAAGATTTAGTCAGTTTTGGGGCTGTGGGACAGTTATGTATAAAACAATTTTCATCTTTAGTTTTTTCATTATAATTCCTAGTTTAAAACTTTTAAGATCGCAAAAAGCTCTCTAAGCTCTCTAATTGTTGTAAAACACAGAAACCTTGAAAAAGGATGAGGCAGAATGGAATAAAAACCTGACAAATAAAAGAAAATAAGTTCATTTTAAATTTATTAGATGCAGATACATTCTGACGCTTTGTCAAACAATGCTGTCTGCCATATTTCAGAAATCAGCACATTAAAAAATATTACAGGAAGATGTTCCTGTAAAGGAGAATTCAAAGACTGACTTAAGAGACACTCAGCTGATCTCTACTTCTGTAGGGATTTTAATGTACTGCTCTAACACTGTAATTGTTAACAGAAGCCAAAACAATGCAGGAACATTTAGCGTTCATTGTAAATTCCATTTTAGTTACAAGGGATTTTACACACCTGTCTTTGTGCATCGCCGCTGACACATTTCACAGCTACTTACAAAAGTGACCTTTACTTTCCTTGAAGTGGTGCACGGTGAAGCAATGAAATCTTACTCTGCCTGATACAGCCTGAATTAATTAAACAGACTTGTACATGTTTCAGCCACTTCCACTGCCATACTGCCTCGCATAATTTTAAGTTTTCAAAGTGTCTTCTGCTGTTATCTGAACTCACCAACTTCTGAAAAAATTCATCTTGCTAAAGATTTTTCAAAAGGTATTAGAGTATCTCAACACAATACAGTGAGACCCAGACACCTCCTGGTATGAAATAAAAACAAATGAAATTACTTTTTTGGTAGGAGTCTATCTTTTATATTTCATAGAGAATAAAACTGCAAAAGAAATGCGATCAAAGGTAACCCTTACTGGAGTGTTCAGTGCATGCTGTCTCTGTTTAGAATAGAAATTTTACATGACTGATAGAAGCCTATGACTGTAAAATTAATCCATGGGTCGAAAATACGGCGCTCCTATTTTGTTTGCAGTGAAACTCAGTGCAGAATTTTATTCTGCGTGTTAGTCTGTGGGTATTATTATATATTATTTATTTAGTAATGGAATTGTCTGTTCATGGTATATGTGCCAAAGCTAGTAAACAAAGTTATCTTGATTGACACTCACAACATCTAGTCTGGTCTCTGTCACTAAAAGTGGGCCAGGCCAGGCCCCACTACTCATGGCAGTGTCCTGTGGGTGACCTATAGTGAAGCCCAGTCTTGTGTAGAGTGACCCAAAGGCAGGGAAAAGCGGGTCAGGTTGACATCTCTCTCTGCTCCCCCCCTCCTTGCCAGGTTCAGAGCTGATGCCCAAAGCCCTCTCCACCAGGATAGTGGGGGGCATCTGGTGGTTTTTCACTCTCATCATCATTTCTTCCTACACCGCTAACCTCGCAGCCTTCCTCACTGTGGAGCGTATGGAGTCGCCCATCGACTCCGCTGACGACCTGGCCAAGCAGACTAAGATCGAGTATGGTGTGGTGGAAGATGGCTCTACGATGACCTTCTTTAAGGTGGGCAGCTACGATTCATGGTGTGTAGAAATTATAACCTGACCTCACGAAAAAAGCAGTGTGATGTGAAAAAATATTTTTTGACATGTCACTTCCGTGTGATCTGCTCACTGAGGGGCAAAGTACAGCTGAAGCTAAACTATTATATACACCTAATCTAAAGACATTCAAACTTTTCACAACGTTTCACAACTCCACACATGTTGTGTTACCATACATTTGCTGGGTAAAGTCAATCATTTTACCTACCTTATTGTCATAAGAAAAAATGTGAAAATAGTAGCGAAGGCAGATTTTTTCAGCCTTTATTTACTATACCAGGTTTTCAATGAGTCAGAAATATACATATGCTAAGTTGAATGTCTGTTTAAACAGCGTGGAAGAACCTAAACATTGATGTAATGGCTAAAGAAGACTCTGATCGTCTGCATTTATATGCCTTGTTGCACTTGATACCATTGGAACATTTAAGCAACTCAGTTAAGTTCTTAGAAAAAAAAACCAAAAAAAAAACATTATGGATCTCCACGAGTGTGGCTTCTACTTAGGAACGGTTCCAAAAGAAATGATGACATCACCGGCATCTATACAAATGACTGACCGAAAATATAAATATCTAGGGACCACGTGGACACTGCATTATTTAGGAAGGCAGTCTCAAAGGTTTGACTGGACCCCAAGACAACAACGAAGGAACTGACTAAAGCCAGACTAAAGTTTGAAGGTGATCACCAGGATGAAGACCTAGCCTTCTGGAGGAGTGTTTTCTGGTCAGATGAAACAAAAAATGAACTATTAGGCTATAATGATGAGCTCTATGTACAGAGGAAGAAGGGTGAGGTGCACCAGAGGACACCATTCAGCAGTGAAGTATGGGTTTGTTAGCATCATGTTGTGAGGGTGTTCTGCTAGTAAAGGGACTGGTGTACTTTAGAAAATAGTTGGCAGCATGAGGAAGGAGGATTATCAAGAAATTCTAAAATAACACCTCCAGACATCAGTCAGACAGTAAAAACCTTGTCGCTTTTTCGTCTTCCAGCAGGACAATAATGATAAGCGTAGCTCCAAAGTCGCAACAAAATAGCTTAAAGACGACAAAGTAAAAGTTTTGGAAGAGCCATCACAATGCCCTGACCTGAATCCCAATGAAAATTTGTGGACTGAACTGAAACAGCATGTCCAGGCAAGGAGGCTGACAACTGACTGTCACCAGTTCTGTCAGGAAGAATGAGCTATAAATTCAACAACGTATTGTGGGAAGCTTGTAGAAAGGAAACCTATGCTATTGATTCAAGTTAAGCAATTAAAAGGTAATGCCACCAAATACTAACAAAGTGTGTGTAAACTTTTGACCCCCTGAAAATCTGGTATAGTAAATAAAGATTGAAAGAAATGTTTCTTAGCTATCATTTTGACATGATCTCTTATTGAAATAGAGACTCTGATTGACTTCACACTGGAAATATACAGTACTGTACAAAGGTCTTGAGCCACCCCTCATTTCCTCATATTTTGCTTCCAAAGAGCCAGACTGTCTTGTCTTTTTTTTATGTAGTCTTGAGGAATAGTTCTCCAGGCTTCCTGAAGGACTTTCAAAGTTTTCGGCTCTCATTTTCAGTCCAGGCTCTGTACCTGACCAGTTCCAGACGAATGTTTTTTGTTTGTTAAGCCGCACAGTGATCTATGTATGAATCATTCAAGCGTATCAAAGCCATCTAACTTAAGGCATGAACCAGTGAAGAAACAGGTGCAGATGATTGCAGATGATCAGGTGATGATGCAATAAATAACTGTATCTATTGTCCCATTTTCCTAGCAAAATATAAAGAAATGAGGGGTGGCTCAAGACTTTTGCACAGTACTGTATGATAACATGACGTGTGAATATGTGAAGCATAGATTGCAAATGTTTTAGCTTAGGTGTATGTAAGCCTTTGCTCACAATGGTACTACACTGGTTAGCCCATTGTTAAGCATTAAAAGTTCACCTTCAGCTTCTCACCTAATTATTAACCCACTTGGAAAGCACTTTTTGAGCAGAGGAACTATAATAAGCTTGTGAAGACTGAGGCCTGCTTTATTGGTATAGTCTTCTGTATGTCTACATTTTACCCCAACGGCGCTATTGCAGGACTGATGCTTATGGCTTCATTTTTAGTCCGATAAAAACACACTGTTCTTTATGTATATTATTGCTCATGAAAGTTAAAAATATTTCGTATCTATATCACCTAGAAGATACATTGTGTGTACAAATGAATACTGAATTAGGTGCATGCATGCATTTCAGTATGACTGGTTGGTTAAAAAATAATATCCTTGTTCACCTTCTGGACTTACATACCCTGTGACAACATGACGCTGGAATTTTGATACTTGGCAATTTTTTACTTTTGTGATCAAAATACCAGCAATTTAGTCTCTGACTCCTGTAACATAAAGCTTAATCCCGTTATGCATGAGACAGACGGAAGAAAGGTACACTCACACTGGGCACAAGTATTCTATGTGATTTAAATCATAAGACAGGTCACATGTAATAGAGCTTCTTATTTGGCACAAAAGACCTAATGCATCCATTGTATTCTGTTCTGGACCAAATGGCTATTCACACCGGCATCTATGAGTGTGAAAGTTACAGAACCTTGATTATGTTGCTTAATCTGAACAAGTGCAACGTGTGATTTTTCTAGCTGTATAAATGGATGAAGCTGCTAAGCTGATAGGTGGCTATGCTAACATTTCCAGTTGGGGGACTGGTTCCCACACTCAGCTTGGTGTCTGCAGAATTCTGCCAGTGTTCGGGTGGATTTCCTGCGTGCATACCTGTTTTTTCCCCCAGTGCAAAAAACATGATGTATGATGAATTATGGTCTCCTTATTGCCCTTAGTACACAAGTGTGCATTGAGATGGACTGGAATCCCATTTAAGACGGCTCCTGTCTAGTTCCCTATGCACATGATAGTCCCTGAACCACGTGGATTAAGAGAATTTTAAATGCTACGTAATACTTCACCTGATTGGGATTTTTTTGTAAACTTTTCAGTCTAACTGTGCCATGACTTGTGCATTAGCACATTAGCGACATGCTCCACTATAACACATGATACTATCCACCCTGTGTCTTTACAGCACATAGGGGGCAACAGTTCCCAAAACTTTCTGTTTTGCTGTGAGCTTTGGCACTGAATGATGGAATCCAATGCTCTTCGAGGTAAATAGTAATTAGCACTGGTTAGTTGTTTCCTGTGCAATTTAAGAAATAATATGTATGGTTTTTGTCATTGTGAATCAAACTGAAAATGAGACTTTTTCTGGTTCAGTTCACCCTCATTAGGAATGTCACATTTTCCCTATTTACCCATCAATGGTCTGTGTGAAAATACATACATATAATCCTATTAATTGTACGTCAGCATTTAGTCCCTGAGACTACTGAATAGGTAGTGTTCCGTGATTTCACTCGGCCTGTGTTTTCACTGCACATTCAGGGGAACAAATAAAATAAGATAAAAACCCTGCCATTTATACATTTACACAGATTTGTTCTGGAAAAAATACATGTCTAATGACGGGTAATTATATGAATAGCGGCATGGGATACTCGTAGAATCAGTTTTAAACAGAAGTTTTTTTGATGTTCTGTTGAGGAAGCATCCCCACAGACTTCGAACACCAGCACTGAATTATTTATTAACTGTAGTCACTTCATCTCACTAATCTAACAAAATCAGATCTTATTAGGGAGCTGAAAACACTGTCATATCTTGCTGCTCGTGAGACAGTTTCCTGGGAGGGGAGTAAAGACCCACCACGGTCTTACCTTCACCCCGTTTCACAGCACCAAAGGGCACAGAGCCCTAAGAAGATGCTTGATTCTTCAACACCAGTTGTCAGACAACTGTCGTCAGTTCCCAGAATAATGTTTATTTTATTTTATTTTTTAAAGTAGTTTGCTTTATGGAAACTGAGCAAGATATGAACAGGGGTTTGACATGCATCAGCGAGGGAGGAAAATCGGTGGGGGGGAGGTATGTGTGCTGTTTTGCCCCCCAGGCATCTCCATCTCCCATCACTCCCTGCTTCTCTTCCTTGGCTGTCTGTCTCGTGTCATGAAGCCGCTTTTTTCTGCTCAGCAAATAGGAGATTCCCCTGGGCAGATAATCACCAAACCACTGTTATCCTGGTTATGGGCAATAACAATCAATAGTGGCCCACCCCATCCCCCATTTGCTTTGCTGTATTAATATGGCATTATTACAGGTGAGAAATATGGAGGCCGGAAAGAAAGTTGCAAATAGAACAGTGGTGAAACCCCGACACAGTGGCAATTACCCTGGGCACAACAGCATGGAAGGTTTAGGCCAGCTGCTTTTGGAATTCCAAGCCTGGCTTCAGTCTCACTTGTCAGTGAAATTCTGCTCCGCCTATCAGAATTGATGACAAGGGCAAAGCCTGTCCCATTGCCCTGACAACAACATGTATCTCCAGATGCTTTTGCACTTTTTTAAATGACACACGTTGGCTGAATTTAAAAAGCAGTCATTCCTCTGTGTAAAACTCTGATCTACCTACTTTCAGAGAAATGGGAGTGCACTTAAAGTCAGGCAAACACATATGGCCAATGCACCTTTTAATGGGAAAATTGATTTAGTCACACTCTAAATACATTCCCGTTCAATATAGATTTTTGAGTACTTTTGGGATAAAACTCACCGCGGTGTGAGTAATGCCTTATGTATGTGTAATTTCATGGATTTGTGACTGAATTCTTCCAAGTACAGTTGATGCCAGTATGCAGCATACAAGAAAAATTCTGGTGTTTCATTGGCAAAGTAACATGTGGCAAATTAGTTTTTTATATATAATTAAATAAGATTCCTTCGATAATTAATATAATATTAAGTATGCTCTCAGTTTATGTTCACATGCAACTCTGGCAACCTGCAGCATATAAGCTGCATAAGAAATAAACTGTTAGGATCTTTTTCATGCCTAAACTCTACAACATGGCAATTTGAGATATAAACCCATAAATATTATACTCAGCTGCAAGTTTCTTAGACACCAAAACAGCAACTGAAATTAGTATGTAGTAAAAAGTTGACATAGTAATGTATGGCTGTGAGAGCTGGACCGCGAGGAAGGCTGAGTGCCGAAGAATCGATGCCTTTGAGCTATGGTGCTGGAGAAGACTTTTGAGAGTCCCTTGGATTG
>JAACJT020000110.1:436620-490672 GCA_009936485.2 Gymnarchus niloticus | reverse complement strand
GGGCGGCCTGGCGTGCTGTGGTCCATGGAGTCGCGAAGAGTCAGACACGACTGCGTGACTAAACAACAACAACAAAAAAGTTGACATAGTTCATAAACCTACTTACATTTTTTGTGATAGATTTAATTGGTTCAAATTTTTTTGTGCTGTCATCAAAATGCTCCTGTTAAAAACAAGAAGCATATTGGCAATATGACTTTCCTTAAAGTATTTCTCTGCACATAGCTTTTTTTGTCAGTGTCATCATCAAAACAATCCACTCCACGTTTTGCTGAGCAAAGTATGCCCCGTTCTCCTGGATTTCATCCTGTCACACTTCTGCCCTTGAAGTTGTTTTGTTTTGGGAAGGTTTTTTTATGTAAAAACTCTCTGAAATTTTACATTTTTAGTTCGAGCATAAGTATACTCCACATAAGCCCAATGGAGATGAGATTGGAGCTCTCAACTGCAGAACTTTGAAGCAACAGTGCTATCCCCTTAGTCAGTGTGTCAACATTTGTTTTTATGTTTTATAATAATAATAGTAATATTTATTATTATAATTATATTAACAACAAGACATTTAATCACCACATGACTCAGACCAGATTTTTTTTTTAATAGCAAATTGTGTGGTGGCAAGCAAAATATCTTTGTTGAGAAACTGTTGATTAAGTTTGCTGCCCAGTACTGTGAAAGTGGACGGCCCTTCTAGGGGGTTTATCAGTAGAAGTTCAGATGTTTAGGTACTGTTTTGTCCATCTGTGCTCTTCCTAAACTGACTGAAATGCTCGGTGAGATTTCAGTATAAATTGGTAATCAACTGGAAGGTCTTTTTGAAGTAAAGCAGTTTAACTGATCAGCTTCCGTCTATCCATATAGTGATTATCCAGGACAGGGTGAGCCTGGAGCCTATCCCAGGAGATACAGGGAGTCAGATGGGGGACACGGTGGATACGATGCCACTCCATTGCATGGCACACACTCACACACTATGAGGAATTTAAAGACACCACCCCACCTGTTTGGTAAATGTGAGAGTGGGAGAAGACCTGTGCCAACACAAGACACAGATTCTGGAGCATTAATCAAATCCTTAACCCTGGAGGTGTGATTTTCCTTCAGGAGTGCTATCCCCACTGCCTACATAAGAACACATGTGAAAGTCAAAACAGTGAAAGATCACTCTAGCAAATTAATATTAAAATACTGAAATACCAATATTATTGTCAGCAAGATCAATGGCCAAATCCTTGATTACACTTACATTTTATTTTAAAAATCTGATAGGTACGTTTCACCCTATTTACACAGTTTCAACGGTAAATCATTGGAATTGTGGATGGTGGCATCTGTCGCCATTAAAAACACAAATAATTTATCTTTAGCCATCATTCAGGTTTGTGTGTCAATGCAGATATGTGGATGTTGTGGTTTAATGTCAAAAGGGAATTTCTAGGCCAGCTGTGAAAACTTGTTTGCCTGACTCAGTGACCAACATTTGTAACCACTGCTCTGTGTCATTGCATGACATCTTTGTAGTATAGCTGTGAAGTATCACAAGTCATATCCATTGCATATTATGACAGAGAAAGAGGTTGTAGGACTTTCAAAATTAACTGCTGTTACTGACTGTTCTATTCTATTTTCTGCACAAGGTCATGATTTCATTTTTTTTTTTTTTTTATATATGCAAACCAAGACACCCTGACAGCTCTAACCATAGTGAGGCAGCAAGGAAAATTGGGGAATTATTTAATCACTGTACACCGAAAAAAGCAAACCTGCACACACAAATGCACAGCGTAATCCATTGACATAGATATACAGATTTTAAACTGACAGTGCAAACTGAGATAAATCACTGTATTATCCACCCCCCACTGAAACACAAAAATGTAAGTCCTCAAAGTAAGTAAATAAATACAGAATACAGTGTGATTCTTGGATGAGAGGTGCCTCAATTGATCTGTGATTTATTTTCCATTTTGATTAAGTATTTTACAAGTGTACAGTATGCTGTTTGTCCTTTAACAACATTGATTCCTTTTTGGGGGCTACTTATTCAATTTACATTTGATTTTTTTCATTAGGTAATCCATCTTCGCTAGAAAATATTAGTGCTGCAATATATAAATACACGGGGAGGTGAACGCATGTCTGTGTTTTCATGAAATGGTCATAAAATTCATTTAGTTTTACATTTTTTAATTTTCAGTAATTGCCATTTGAATAGTTTGGAGTAAATAGATGCCACTGGCATACAGTTTCAAGCTTATAATGAGAACATTAATTGTACTTGTTTGTTTCTTTAGTTGGAACTAAGCAAGAAACACTCTGACACGTATACATTGGCAACAATTTGGTGGGCTCATTTGGAGACTTGGTGGGACCTTCTATAGGGCCCCAGGGTGCATTTTCACAGACCTCTGCCACGCTTTTTAATTGCACAAGTGTTCCTCTATGTGGAAAACGAAGCTCTTCAGCTCCCCACGTCTCGCAGCGCTGAGCAGGGCAATTGAAGGCAGTCCTTCCGTTCATAACGCTCAACTAAACCCGGGCACTCAAAACGGATTGGGAGCAAGGAGGCCAAGTTGCTGAGATGTGGACCTTTTTAATGAGCTCCTCTAAAGAGCCCAGGGGAGATCTCAGCTCCATTCTGACACGTTCAGAGCAGGCAAGCATCAGTGCCGAAATCAATACCACGCATTGAAAAAATGCAATTTCATCATCAGATCACATCTTAAAGGCAAAAATGTAAAGCAGCTTAGTTTCACTCAATTGGCTTTTATTTTCTTTTAGAAAGGGTGGAAAAAACACACCTATGTATATTCATGCAATAGTGTGAATACTGCATTTAATACAAAGGCTCTCAAGGTGATCTGGAATGAGCAGGATAGCCGTCTGATGTGGATTAAAGGTTATAAGTGTGTCTTATTCTGGAGTGCTGCATTCATCACTGCCAGTCCCATTACCATTGCAATGCAGGAATAATGGATTAGTATAGGGGAGACATTCCACCATGGCAGTTAAGTGTATGGACATCCTCCTCCTGGCACGCAAGTACACAGACCTGTGCAAATCAAGATTCTGTGACCCTGTGTGAGACCATCGTGTGTCCTGCGCTCAATTAGAGTTTCAAACAAAGTGGGAAAAGGCACATGGATTTAACTGTATTAAAGCCCAGGGATGGTAGAACTTCTATACGAGATAACAAGATAAAGACAAATGATTTTAGTTGCATGTTGTTTGCATGAGTTTCTGTTGCTTTCTCAATCCGGTAATGCCAGATGTATGTCTGGGAAGTCCCCACTGCAATGGGAAGCTTATCATTTGTTTTTATTTTATTTTTTTTGCACCAGTACCTACCACATGTGCATCCTAACCATAATCCTGCTATATGGTGAAGATAATCCTTTGAATGGTTCTGAGCCACATAAGCTATAAATCCGCAGTGTATATTACAGTACTACACTACTAAGGGCACCCAGCTATCTCGATTTTCTGTGAGGTTTCATTGTCATCCGAGTATTCGTTCTTCTGTTAGTAGGATGGTCATTCTGGCTCACTGTCGCAAAAGCTCCATTTTGTCCTGGAAGCTCATTTGAAATAGGGATCATTTTTAAATCACCCAGCTATTAATGGTGCCAGTTAGAGATAAACCAACATTGCCAAATTCAGCTGAGAGTTGCAAGGGTTTGTAATTTCATTTTTAGTTTCTTGCCTGGAAAAACTGCTGAAGCTGTTGTTGCTACAGAGCTCAGTGGCTTTATTGTGTATCTTGATATTTTCAGTAGTACCTGTTTGGGCACATGGTGTGTAAAAACCTGGAAAAGATAATCAGCAAATATGTTTGTTAGGCATGATTAATGTGGAGATATTCATCATGCAGTAGACACAAAAAATAAATACGTTTTAGTTTCTGCCAAAATACTCTGATGAAGCTGGAAAACATATTTTTATATAAAATGCAATATTTTCAATAATTCTTCCCGCATTTTTGTTACAGAATTTTTAAATTAGATATTTTGGAGTTCTAATTTTGGAGTCTAGTCTTTAGCCCTGTAAGGCTGCAACTTGTGTGCTACTAGTTTAATCGAAAAAAAAAAACATTGTATTGCACCTCTCCAAAGAATGGAAACAGATGGGGAGTTGCATTTATTGAACATCAAGGCAGGACAAACACCACATACACGACAAGTGGACATCAGGGCAGGACTGGGCAATGTTGCACGGCCCTGGAAGACGGTCATTCCCCTTGGCGGGTAGCAATCTCCCTCATCCCACCGACGTCCAGTCTGCCCCAGTAGGTTGTTCCACATGGGTCCAAAAGTTGTCTTCTCTACTCTCTGGCTTGATTCTTCTCCTTTATGCCAAGAAGTGGCTAATCATTGACCGGCTCCAGCTGTTGCTCCTTCCACGTTCAGCGCATGTTTTGCGGAATGTAGTCCCCAGTCAAGGGAAGCCATATGCCATGGGACTGAGGATTAGGCGATCATGAGTGTGGCACCCCCAGATCGCCACATACCATAAACCCCCCAGAACACCAGCTGAAGGGATATATTAGGGTAACCAGGCTTTAGCCAAATTTATTATCATCTGGCTCAATATTACCTGGTAACTTATTAGTTACTTCCTGTGATCTGGTGTAATATGCAAAGGGCTAAAAGCCAGGATGACATCACAATAAGATTTCAGCCCAGCGACATGGGCTCAGGGCAGTGCATCGTGGGTTGCAGGTCTGTGTCCCATGGGCCAGCCTTGTTAGTGGTTTGCTTGGTTTATAGTAATCCTGTATTTTATAGGCCAGAATGTCTCACCCATATGCTGCAAAAACACAGAATGAAGATATTTTTTTCATATTTAATGAAAGGATTTGCTCCAAGGAAATAGATCAAGGATAGACTAATTCCTCAACTCATATTTTACTTTCATATTTTTATTCTTATTTACTTTCTAGTGGTTTTCTAAAGTTTGCACACCTTATAATTTTATTTTCATGATTTATCTGAATTGTATAATCTTTCTTCTCCCATCATTCTTTTTTTTCTTTTTGTTCAAAATTTACAGTATATCATTTATCATCTCTTTAATTCAGTTTCTCTTTCTACATGTTTCACACGTGGATTTATAAACTCAGAATGTGATTTCAGTTGACATCATGGCATGCATATTTCAGCCTGTCTCCGTTATTTATAAGATGCGTTAATGGTTTCTATAATATGAATTGTATTAAGTAATAAAAGCAGAAAGGCAGGGTAAAGTGGAAGCATGTGACCAAATCACTTAGACTCTGCGGATTATGAACCTGGGGAAGTGGCAGTGTGCTTGGGGGAACTCCCAGTGTTTCACAGCAGTTAGCGTGTGACTGTTGACCATGTGTCCTATTTCATATTGCCAGTCCGGGTGATTTGATGCAGACTAAATGCTAAGAGCTCACTGTGACTCATTTGAAAAGAGCTAAGAATTCTATGTATGGATTTAGGCTGCTGTACATGGATGATTCTCTCGTCTGCCAACATCCTACTAAAACTTTTTTAAATAAATTGTGCAAATGGGTAAATGCTTAGTCATCTTGAAAGGATTACAGAAACCATTGTCATTATCAGCTTCAAAACTGTGTGACATGATTCAGAAATTTGATATACTTAACTGTAAATACTGAGAAAATAGAACGTTAAATTCTAATTTTTTTCAAGTAGAAGGCATATCCTTGTAGTTTATTTTCATTGGCTGAAAGATCGTTTAGCTCCCATGGAAAATTTTACACCTGGGGCTGGATGCTGGGGCACAGGGTAGTGTCGTTGCTGAGGGATTCAAATCCCATTTCTGCTGTGTAAGCGTGGAGTTTGTGTGTTCTCCCTCGGATACTTTTTTTCTGCACCTCCAAAGACGTGCACTTCGGCTCACAGGTGTCTCAGAATTGTTGTCCGTGTGTATGTGTTTGTGTTTGTGTGTGCGTGTGTGTGTGTGTGCATGTGCCCTGGAACGGAATGACCTCCTGTCAGTTGAGTACCCCTACCTTTATGCCCTACGCTATGTGGGATAAGCTCTGAGACCCCATGTGACCATGTACTATGACCATGGCCATGTGATTGGTAGATGGATGGATTTCACAGTTGGCATGTCTTAGCTGGAATCCACATCAAAATGTACAAGTACAGGATCAAACAGTAATGTCAAACAATATTCATTTCCCTGTGGAACTTCAGGTCAATGTATTGTTTCTCTGTCATTGTTGATCATGTATAATTTCTAAAATGCATTCATATACAATGAATGTATATATATTTGTATATGTAAGTTTTATGCCTGCAAATACCTTTTTTAGTTACCTGAAAATTTATTTGCTTTAAAGTAGCTCAAATTTGGGACTAAAAGTATATTTTTTTGTAAATATCATCATATTATTCTAGCATATCAAAATATTAAATATGTAAAATGTTTGCCCTTTTATGGAAATGACACTCTGTAAGAGGCAAAGAATAACCATTGATGATTGTTCTTAGGCTTCATTTTGGGTGAACTTATGTCTGGAATTTTTTCCAAAAGGTACAATAGGAATGGTGTTTTCTCTGTAGGCATTTCCACCTTTCTGAATTTAGGGAATGGATTAGGGTTGTACCTGTGGGTAATTATTTGTTTTTAATCAAGGCATTCATAATTAATATAAAACATTAAACAGTTCTTAAATCTGAATTTTATGCACCTGGACTTACAGTTCCAGTAAAAGATGATGTAGTGTACTACAGAAATTTTGGATTTAAAAAACTGGGTTTATAAAATCCCCATACTAGATAAACTATTGGAGGCCGTGTGGATGGATGGATTTTGCTGTTAAATCTGTATGTACATTAACTTTAAAAGCAGTTTGAATTTTAGTTGAAAAATAAAAGCTGAGGCCCTTCTTATCCACTTGTTGTAGGACTGCCATTATTTTTTTGATAAAGTGTCTTTTTCAACCATAGCAGTGATCTTGATGAGTTGCAGTTATCTTAAATAAAAATAGATATGAAAGATAATAATAATACTGTGTAATATTATGTATTGATAAAACCCTTTTATTAAAACTTCAAAGCAGAACCTACCCCTGAGTGGCTTCTTTGAGTTGAAGTGGTTATCTATCCTTATGTGTATTCAAATGAAATAGTTTTGCATTATCAGCAGTCCACCCAGCATGCTCAATCAGCTGATTCCTCAAGGGCGACTTGAAGGGATTCTGATAGACAGTTCACAAATCAGCCAGCTGATCTAAAATATCGACTGGTCACAAAAAGTCATTACACGCAATGATGGTTGATAAGACCTTGAAGATGTTGCTTAATTTGGTGCGGAATGTCTTCAACTGGCTTCTTTCAGAGAATGGAATAGCCTTTTCTGTTTTCTCATAAAATAAACTTTTAAACATTAAACATGCAATCATTGCTGTTTTAGCAGTACAATACTGTGGTGTGATTCCATCTCCCTGTATGTAATGACAAATCTTATGCTGTTTATGTGAGGTTCTATGAAGAAGTAAGAGTTAATCAACCTTGTACTGTCTGTAAATACCTTCAAGTTGGAAAGAAGTTGCATCCCTCATTGGATGGCCAGCTTAGTGGGACTTTGGTAGCTCCTTAACATCCGCATGCTTGTGTTGTATTGCTGTACTTCACTTTGGACAAAAAGATCTGCTAAATAAATAAAGTGAATGTAAAATGTAAACTGGGTGGCTCAGTTATAAATGCTGTTAAAATAGTTAATGCAGACACCTTTGAACTTTGATGTGTTCAGTTGTGTACAGATCATCAGCATTCTGTCTTGCATTGTTGTCATATTGTTGGAAATGTGGTGCAGCGACCATTGTATAAGTCAAAGCTTTCAGTTTCTAAAAGAATAGAAACTGAAAATCAAATGGTGAAATGGTTTAGTAAATATTCATCCATGGAAAAGGATGGGAGTGGATAGTTCTTGTGTGAAATCATGTCAGGATGAAAGGACCAAACAATAAATTAAGTAATGCAGATAATCCAACATTGCATGGAGTTAAGTAGCTATCGGTGGGACGTAAGAGCAGCTTAAACTGATATGTTTCATTATAACAATGTCTTTGTATTGCGATTGTTTTCTTCTTGAGTCTCGAGGATGGTGGTATTACTAATGCCAGTTTCTTATGAGAAATTATATGTTTTATCATGTTTCTTAAAAGGGTATTTTGTAGTCTTTCGTGAGACATGTTGACTGCTTTGTTTGCACAGAATGTGTTGCTTGATCTGGCCCACTACAAGCAAACATTTTCAGAGGCACTTTTCAGTTATTAGCACACTCCAGTTTCATCAGTACTGTTACCACAAAGAAAGAGAAACATAATGACTGTGAAGGGGGTATCTGCACTTTGATGTCAGAAATATGACACATCTCAAAAAAAAATCCTTAAATAATTGTAAATTACGTTTGGCTTGTCTTCTGAGTCTGCTTTTTTTTCTCAAATTGTGGGGCTTTTATTTTGGCAAGTCTCTGAGTGGGTGTTTATCTGTTTTATGGCTCTATTTCTCACTTCTTAGAAAGACTTTCAATATTTGTGCCTTTGAATTTGCGAGATTAAAAATAAATTTCAATATTGCCTGTGATCAGTGCAAAGGACAAATAATATATCATGGATATATCGTAAAACATATTAATTCCACAGAGGTTTGCATTAGCAGAGTAAAAGATAATAGTTTGAATGAATTGAAATGAGTATATACAAGTCTAGTAAATGGACAGTAAGCTTGGAACATTTGAGCAAAAATGGATGCCATTTTATATTTAGACATTGTGAGATGTTTGATGGCCTGTCAAATTGCAGTCATTTTAAAGATATTTTTGCATCTTTCATAATAGTGTTGTCTTGCCAGTGGAGTTGCACTGTTATTCAATTTTTGTTCCAAATATGGTCATTTCTGACTGTTCTCCTCCCCATTCTCCTCCACCACCTCAGAAAACCAAGATATCAACCTACGACAAAATGTGGGAGTTCATGAGCAGTCGAAGGCACTCAGTGATGGTGAAAAATGTCGAGGAGGGTATCCAACGAGTACTCACGTCCGACTATGCCTTCCTCATGGAGTCCACCACCATTGAGTTCGTCACACAGCGCAACTGCAACTTGACACAGATCGGTGGTCTCATCGACTCCAAGGCCTATGGAGTGGGCACGCCGATGGGTAGGTCCAAATCCAGACGAGTCAACAAGAAGGTTTCCTACTGGTGCTTTTGTCCTCATCATGTGCTCTAACCAATTGTACCTCAGTCTGAGGGAATCAATATCTCTCGTTCCTAAGGCTGATCTACCCAATTCACACTTACATATATAAATATTTCAGCTCAGAAAGACTAGTGGGATTCCTTAGGCAAATGGCATATAAATTATTGCTCTAGTAAGAAATCAAACAATATAAAGAGACATCACATCCATTTAATTCCATAAAGGGGAAGGTGAATTCCTTGTTATGCAACAAAGCAAGCGATTTTAGTCCAAAAACAAACCCTTTCTACCCTTGGTGGGCTCACCAAGGTGGACTCCCACTTACGTGGTTTTCACAAAAAGCAACTCAGTGTACCTGGGCAATTTTCCGTCTCCTTGCTTGTATATTATAGGAATGTAAAATTCATGGACATATACTACTTGATGTGTGTTGTAGGGTATACCGCTTGCATCTTCTCCTGGTTTGATATGCTGATGCATCTTACTGTGGAGGAAATTAAATCACGTTCAAGAAAATGTGCAGACACAATAGTTGTAGGTTGTTTTTGCATGGTCAAAAAATAGATACAGTGATTCATTTTATGTAGTGCTCAAACAACTTTTTTTCTCAAAATCATGTGTCTGGTGTTTACTTGGAGGTCAGTTAGACGTCAAATAGCTTAAAGTTACAGTAACCTCTGGGATAAGCTGGCAGACACTCTAAGTTGCACAGGTTAAAGTGTTTGCATGATCCCAGGTGTGCTTTTCTATTCATTTTTCATACAGCTCACAGTGAATTTTGAACCCTGATTATACAATTTTGATAGTCATTTAAAAGACCTGCCATGGGTAAGAATATGCTATAAGTATCTCATCCCTCATGTTTAATTGATGCTTTTTCAATGCCCATATTTGAACCTTTTACTCAGAATCTGATTTGAGCATTCTGGGGGCTTTGAGTAACAATAGGTAGGGTCTTCCCATGATTAGCAGAACGTTGTCTTGACACCTCTCTGAACGGCAGGGCAAGGTGATTAATGACCCTGCCAACAGCAACCCAGAATGGACTTCACACGCTGTTGCTTTCCTGCGAACAGGGCATTAATTCCATAGATGGCACTGGGCGAGTCATTTCCTGCCGTTGTTTATGCCACAGATCATTACCTTTGAAACTGCACTTCTACACACTGCATTTCTGTAATCACTTGTGCATTTCGAAGCTCGGGTGTACATTGGCTTCTTTGTAAGCATGTGTGTGTAAGCAGTGTTTAGCATTGTTGTTCCCTAGTGAGAAATTTGTCAAGATGGAGGTGGTGAAACAAATTCTCACCTTTTTAACAATACTTTATATTTTACCATATACTTATTGGAGTAACTGTACAGGGTTTTAATAATAAATGTTTCATTGATTGAAACGAAACGGCCAGTCAGCTCAAGCTCATTTCCTAAGGGTAACTTTGGAATTTCAAATCACAATTCAAATGTAAACCATGTCATTCGCGAAGGCACTTGGTTGGAAAAAATTGCTGTTGTTTCACCACTGTCTAGTGTGTCTAAAAGGCCTGATACGGCACCAGGCCATCGTGACTGGCTGCATTTGGACAGAGAAAACCTGGAAAAAATCTGGTAAAAGAAAGAATAACCATAACATGTGACTGCCACACTGGGGACACCCCTGCACATCTGTCCACAGCGTGTGTTATATAATCAGACAAATAAAAAAAACTGGAGAAATAACAGAAATCAAAGTAGAAAGGCAAAAGAAAATGCACATGCAAATCAAATGTTAGCAAGCGGACCGGACGCCGATAAAGGGTAACACAGACTTTTATTCTCCATTTGGGTCCAGAAACAAACAAACAAACATATATATATATATATATATATATATATATATATACACACACACACACACACGGGCAACATCAACAACCAGCAAAACCCTCTCTTAAAGATAGCTGACGAAGAGGAAAACACAAAACAGGTGTGTCCCGTTTAGTACACACTGAGGAAACAAAGGGTTAGGGAGGAGGGATGTAACATCAAAGACTGTAGTGTGTGTTTTTTATTTAATATATATTTTTATTTTGCATGGAAAACATACTTGCAGAGTAATGTACAAAGCTTATAATTCTCTGCTTATCTACAGCAAGCAGAGCTGGATATTAGTAGGGCATTAGGTGTTCCAGGTTGTGCTTCTCAGGTTTCAAATCTCAGGTCCTCGTGTTTGAACCAGCAATCTTAAGATCACCGACTGCCCCAGAGCACACGTGAAAATCTCAGAGCAAGTCTGACCACCTTTGCACACCGCAGTGGTCCCATTCTGACTTGCGTGTGCCCCGTCGAACACAAAAGATCTCGCTTTTTAGCAGAACCATTCAAGCTGTGCTTACGCTGCTAATTTGCTTTGAAGCCTTCTGATTAAAAATGCACAGTTTGTCATTAAGAAACAGGGTGTAAAAAAAAGAACAAATCTGCAATGATATTAAAGGACAAAATCTGTGCTATAAATACAGATTTGGTGGTACAGCAGCTCATTTGAATTTCAGTGTTTACAAAGAATACATTTGGGACATCATCAGTTCTCTTTTAGCATATTGGAGCAACATTCCTTCTGCTACACAGTTCAATAGATAGCATTTCACTCAATCAGGGTTTAATGTATTAGTCACCAAAGGTTTGTTGAGTGCATTCATTTTCAGGAACAGATGCAATGAGTGAAAC
Organism: Gymnarchus niloticus; assembly: GCA_009936485.2. Taxonomy (NCBI): domain Eukaryota; kingdom Metazoa; phylum Chordata; class Actinopteri; order Osteoglossiformes; family Gymnarchidae; genus Gymnarchus; species Gymnarchus niloticus. Next base: position 478,764 of record JAACJT020000110.1, on the reverse strand, counting down.
AAAAGAATATTACATTTATCATAGGGCATTTCAGAAAATAGCCAATGTTTTTTTTTTTGAAGGAGGCTTCTAATAGTTGTACTTTTTGTAAGATTTCATTTACATGAAATAAAGCTGGTGTCAGGCCAGTTTCTTTGTAGCTGTTCATTTATCATCAGTGTTTGTTTTACCAAAGACTTCTCAGTCTTACTCTACCCTTCTGCTCTTTATCATTGTAAATGTGTTGTTTTTTTCACTCCAGTTAGGGATAAATTTGGTTTTTAAGCAAAGGGAGGTGTGGTGTTGTGGGTGTGAGGTGGTCTGTGTGGAGGCGGAGGTTAGAAATAAAGCTTTGAGTTTGACCCAGACTTCCCACGCTGAGAGCAGGTTCTGCCCCTCTAGAAGCACTGGACACCAAGCTTAAAGCTTTTTTCATTGTCAAGGGCATAGAGGACTTAAAATGCAGACAAGTCATTGTGTCGGCAGTGTAACCTGCCCTTCAAGCCCTGGCTTGGCCTTAGATGTATTAGTGTTAGTGGGGTATATTTGGAATAAATGAAATAGGCACCGAAATATGTAACATGTGGACTGGGTAAGGAATCATAACTTTACTGAGAACATGTTGCTCTTTAGTTTATGGTAACTTGTCAGGGGCAGGATTAACATAGCACAGATTGGGACTTCAAATGGATAAATGGGAATTTGGGCCTGTGTATGAGAAAAAGCGAACTGTTTGAGGTTTGGAACTGTGTTCCTGGGTCAAACTGGATTCACTTGGGCTGACATAATACATTGATTTTTCTGTCTATCAAGAATGGTGAGTGGAATGAGCTGTTAGACGTTATGCCAGTCACCTGACTCTTCGTGAGGCGCATTTTTGATCCCCAGAGAATGTCAAATACATTCTGTTGCATGTGTGTGGGAGGCATTCAGAGGGTTATGGGGGGGAACGCATCAATGGGAGGGCTTGAAACCTCCTGATACCTACAGTGTCCCAGGATGAGGTAAACACAGGGAGCTTTTCAAACACTCAAACTGGGAAGTAATTTATCTTCTAAGACAGCCACAGCAACAGGAAACATTGCTGCGTAACTGTTTTTAATTAGTGAGAGCACTTCTAATGGCTGAAAGATATTGCCAGGACCTGAAATTCACAGCAAGGTGTGATAACAACATTAGCAGTTCTGCTAAAATAGTCACAGTTAAGGTGCCTCGGGGCAGAAGGTTCTCCACACAGGGTGCATTAACTCACCTACCATATAATAAGCTGCTCAGACTGAAAAGGACAGAAGGGCTATGTAGCAAGGCTGCAGTCATTCTGGTGTTTGCTCCCACTGTTGATGAGTGTATAAAAACTGTGGGATATCTGTACTACACTGTCATCCTGCAACGTTTCATAACTTAGCACACAAATGCTGGGTCAGTGCCCGTAATTTAACCCATAGATTCAGCTGCAGGTGTCACTCAATGCAAACATTTTGAGGCCAGCTGAGAACATTGCATTGTACTGTGGTTATGTTGCTCAGTACACCATCCGAACAACTGGCATAGCTCACATAATGTTACACTACACTCTCTGATTAAAGAGAAAATTTTACACAATTTATGTTAGAGCATAAATTGGAAATAGACAATCACTCCATTTGGCGATTTTATTCCTGATCCACATAGCCCCAAGTACAGCTGCTTAGCCTCTGCAATAGTGCCCTTCCACACCCAGACAATGCCTTGGACCTCCACCTCTCGGTGGTCTAACAGTTGTCCTCATCTCCTCATCTGGCTGGCAGGCTCTCCGTACCGGGACAAGATCACCATTGCCATCCTCCAGCTGCAGGAGGAAGGGAAGCTGCACATGATGAAGGAGAAGTGGTGGCGAGGCAACGGCTGCCCCGAGGAAGAGAGCAAGGAGGCCAGCGCCCTGGGGGTGCAAAACATCGGGGGCATCTTCATCGTACTGGCGGCCGGCCTCGTCCTCTCTGTGTTTGTGGCCGTGGGCGAGTTCTTGTATAAATCCAAACAAAATGCACAACTCGAAAAGGTAAAAAAACATTTTCACATTTCTGGCCTGCAATGAAAATGTGGAAAATGTGTATATACTGTGTGTGTGTGTGTGTGTGTGTGTGTGTGTGTGTGTGTGTGTGTGTGTGTGTGTGTATGTATGTATATATGTGTGTGTGGGAGTGAGTGTACTTAATTTTCTTAGCTTCGTATTTATATACCTTTTATATGCAAACAATCAAAATTTTTTGATGTCTTTTTGTGAATGATTTCTTTTTTAAAGAGCAGCTCTATCACATTGTTGAGAAGCACAACAACTCATTTCACAAAAGCGCACGAATGTGTGTAGATTTATGTGACACTGCATTCGATGGTTTCCTGTCGCTTCAGTGCCCCTAAAACGTGTCAGACGCCTGAACTGCCTCTGGTTTTGCAGCGAGATTGTCATAATATGTACAATTGCATTTTTTTCTTCCATTTGACTTTGTGAGAGATCTGAAATACAGTAAAGATAAAGGTGATGCTGGTGGGGGCAGGGGGGCTTCAGAGATGCTAGAGGGTTAGACCGTCAACCATAAAATCAATTTTCTGGATAAGAGTTTGTGTGCCTTTGTGTTCAGATGACAGCATCTTTTCAAAGCCAACCTTTACATCCCCCGTCTCACATTTGGCCTAGCTTGGTTGGGCCTAAGCTTGGATCCCACCACTTTCTGCCGGACCTTGCACAGTTTATTACAAGCCATAGAGCTAATTAGATAAGTGCTTTAGATTTTATTTGCCAACCAAACAGTGTACTGAGATGACATCATGCTCAGATGAGCTGGCATAGACAAGGAGCGCTGCCTGCAATGAATCCCATCATTCCCCACATGTCAACAGTTGCCATGTAAACCTCCATAATCTTTCCATGTTTCCATACCATCCAAAGACATGTGGCTGAATGATTCATTCCTTTTGGTGGATCCTACTCCAGGACTTCTATAGCCTGACATAGAATACACCAGGGCAGCGAATTCATTGGAGAACATTTACACAACCATCCTGTATTATGGGGAATTTAGAGATACTGGTTTACCTGAAAAGCATGTATTTGGACTGTAGGAGCAAACCGAAGTAAAACAAAGGGAACCAGAACTGGGACTGATTTCACAGCCTTGGAGGTGAGAGGAGACAATAGTACCTGCTCAGCCACCATGTCTGTCATGCCATGTGCAAAACAAAAGCAACACTACATTATTGCTACAGATAAAGCAATTGATCATAACATATACTCCCACTCACATATAAGCCCTTTTCATCACTTTAATTATGTACTGAAAACCTTTTTTTGTTTCAGCTCATCCACATGTTTTGCGTGCTTAGAAAAAGGTTTTACTTTCATTTTCAGTTTCTCGTCTCCTGCCGATCTGGGTCTGAATCAACATTAGCTATGTAAATCTTAATCATTCATCACGACTTAGCCTCCCTCTCCAGGGGATGGCATTAAAAGCTTCTCCTACACCCTTTATTGATTTGAAATGCTGTTTTTGTTTGTTGAACCATCAACTTCATATTGATATTCCCTGTGTGCTCTGCTGTGAGGTATTGTTCTATGATAAGCCCTTTATTATTGACCCTGTTGGTCCCTCAGTGAATAATAGTGAGGGTCCTCCTTTCTTTTTCATAGGAATGAGAGAAACGAAGGCTTAGTAGAACCAAGCAAGCAACTGTAAGTTGCCCGCAGCAACACCATTCAGGGTCTCCTTGACAGGGTCTATATTAAACATGGCAATTCCAGAGGCATGGATTGTGGCAGAACCAAAGCTCAAAGAAAAGCTCATTGGTTGGATTCTGCTGTATAATAGCGAGGTATCTTGCACTCGGTTTTAAACTAATGCAAAACTTAGACAAATTGTTAAGTTTACTTTCCGATCTCAAAATCCAAGATTATGGTACGTCCCCCCTTAATGTCTGCATAAAATTTTACACTCACTCAAGTTTTGTGAAAATGAAGGGAGAATAACTAGTTGCTTTATTTAATGTTGTAGGCAATAAATCTCAGAATGCAAGAAATGTTTATTAATTCCGTAGGTGGTGTTTTGATGAAAATTTGTGTTTATTTTCCCCTCGGACTGTATTACAAATAACTTTCATCTTTCAGTGATGATGCGAATTGTTGAATATTTTAATAAAAGACTGAAAGCTTGTAGGAGCACATGTTTTTGAAATACATGCTATTTGATCACTCAGTGTGTGACTCCTTCCCGGTCCTCAGCCATTCTTCTCTGGTTACTCTCATGCCTTCACATGTAACCATGACCACATGCTTGGCTCCGTTTCATAAAGCCCATGTGGCATCCAGTCATGGCATGACACATTGGAAACATAAACTTTCACTCTCTCGAACCGCTCTCAAATGCTCACAGGCGAAATACAGACCACTGTGCCCAGACACATACCCAGAGGCATCAATTTACTGCCTGACATATATTTTACAGAATAAATACATAATTTACTTGCTACTGATCATATGCTCATGTAGCTGCTCTAAAGTGTTTTAATTGCTTTACATTGGTATGGTTGTGGAAAATATAACTTCTACTTAAATATTTATTTTGTATTTCATTGTATTCATTTAAAAGAATTGTAAGCTGTACTCAGAACAAATTAAAGGCAGAATGTTGTGTTTAACCAACATTTTTTTTTTTTTTTTTTTACTGATTACTGATACATATTGAAACTTTACATAATCCTGGGATTATTGGTTTCGCCAAAAATTCTCTTTACCAAATGGGAATGGAGTGTCTTGTGTGTTAATCTATGGAAACAAACCTCATGCAATAAAAAATTCACATGCAATATGTACTGTATGTACTCTGTTCTGCACTTAATACAGTCCTGTGAAAGCAGAACCAGCAACAATCATAGCAATGCAGTCCTCCCTCCAAAAAAAGTTTGCTTTCCAATTCACCTCTCACTTTACCAATATGCACAATCAGATAAACAAGTCAGATCCTTGCTTAAAGGTACAAGGCAACAAATCCAGGCATTCTCCTGGGATTTGAACCAGCAACCTTTAAGCAAGAAATGCGTATCCTTAATCACCAGACCAAGCTCCATGCCTCTAAGTGACACCTTAATGACCATGTTTACGAGTCCATGTGCCATTATCTTCCTCCTTACACCTGCTTTGCCATTGTACTCCCATCATGCCTGATTGCAGTGGATCCTCTCAGATGGCCCGTTATTTTATGGTGCCAGTGTCTGTTTTCTGGCCCTGCCATTTCTCCGTCTTCGCTTCCCTCTCTCTTCCTCTCCATTGCTTCCTGTCATCTGTATGTTATGAAACCAATCAGGACTCTGTCCTCTCCTGCAATGAGCCAAGCTCGTTAAAATGGCCACCTCCTCCGTATATAGCTGCTACCCGTCACTAAATGTGGACACATGCTTTTCTGAACAACGGCAAAAGATGGCAAAAAGAGCAAGGGATGCAGAGACAAAAAGGTAGAGCGAGAGAAGCTGAGAGGGGAGTTCTAGCATGAATGCTGTCAGAGGATCCAGGTTAGTGCTTCTGTGTTTATTTTTGAAAGTGTTTTGCCGCCTCTGTCTGTCCTTCCATTTCCGCATAACTGGCTTGATTTAAAAGCACGTCACGTTTGCCGAGGATGCGGGTGTAAAATGGCATAGTGTGCTGGAAAGAAATCGCAGCCTTTAAAATGACTGAGTAAATTGAAACTGGTTTCCCTTTTCTGTTTTTAATGAAAGTAGATTGATGCATTAATATGCCCCACAACTAGATTTCAAGCTACCATGCAATCAACTGGCTGTTGTCTGCTTACTGCAAGAAAGACTCCATTGCTTGTGTAAAAGGCATTATGTAGATTATCATGACTATCACGTCGACTTTGATACGGTAATGTGAAATCTAGCTATGACAAGTTCGAGATCACCCCATCATGCTTTACATTGTTTTTCGTCCTGTTTTGTGGACTTACGTAGTGTTGGCGCGATCAGTTGGTCGGAGGCATAAAATAATGAAGGTGCCTGGTTGGAACCCCTGGTGTCCCTTAAAGGTCCTCGCCCAGGAAATTCATAGAGTTTAAGTTCGTTCTGGGACACTGAGGCCCTCTCAGTAAATTACTTCCTGTTTGGTGTCTGTGGAGAACTGGACCACTGAGCTGCTGCGAAAAGTAAATGAAATATTTTTGCCCTACATTCCGCATCAAAAGAGGTATTGATTCTGACATAAAAACATAGTAGATGGCATTTGCTCCATGCCTTTCCATTATGGCTTTTTATTAGTGATATGAAACTTTATCTGCCACTTTATATGAAACCAGCAAGCCCAGGAAACATACTATACATGCCATACTGTGTAAAGAAAACAGAATACAGAGAGGACAACTAACTTGGTCACTAAGAACTTTTTTTAAGAAAGTGACTAATTAGGGGCAAAATTCTGTATATTTTATTTGTTTTTTTTAACAACAGCGATGTCTCTGTAGAGGCGAAGCACATGATGTCACTGCAGGCGGGACTTGCAGCTGCCACCCACTTTAAGCATTTAAAAATGACTGGGGCTTAATTGGTCACGGGGTTGAGGAGGATTTTAGTTTGAAGAAATGTTGTACGCATCAATAAGTCATTCTACCTGATGGAGGAAGAAGAGTACAACCTGACATTGAAGCATTTACAACCCCAAATCAGAAAAAGTTGGCATGGTATAGAAAATGCAAATTTAAAAAAATCACAGTGGTTCTTAAATTTACTTTGACTTTTATTTCATTTCAGACAGTATGAACCCAAGATATTTCATGTTTTGTCTGGTCAACTTCCTTTCATTTGTCAATATACATCCATTCCTGCATTTCAGGCATGAAACATATTCCAAAAAAATTGGGATGGGGGGAATTTAGGCCTAGTAATGAAGTGAAAAAAATAATTATGTGATTTCAAACAGGTCATGTCAACAATTGGTTGTCTTTGAGGAGCAACGATGGGCAGAGTAGCTCCAGTGTGTCAACAAATGTGTGAGAAAATTATTGAAATGTTTAAAAACAAAGTTTCTCAAAGAAAGAGTGGAAGGGATTTGCATATTTCTCCCTCTATGGTGCATAATATCATTAAATGATTCAAGGAATCTGGAGGAATTTCAGTTTGTAAAGGGCAAGGACCCAAGCCTAAGCTAAACACCCATGATCTCCGATCCCTCAGACGGCACTGCATCAGGAACCGTCATTCATCAATAGCTGATATAACCACATGGGCAAAGGATTTTTTTGGCAAACCTTCGTCAAGCACTACAATATGGAGTTACATCCACAAATGCCACTTAAAACTTCACTCTGCAAAATAGAAGCCTTATGTTAACCATGTCCAGAAGTGGTGTCGACTTCTCTGGGCTCTGAAGCATCTGGGATGGACCATCACATGATGGAAACATGTATTGTGGTCAGACGAATCATTATCCTAAATCTTTTTTGGAAGAAATGAACACTGTGCGCTCCAGACCAAGGACAAAAAGGACCATCCAGACTGTTATCAGCAACAAGTCCAAAAGCCAGGGTCTGTCATGGTATGGGGTCCCCTGTCCCCAACAGAGAATGTTTGGAGAATTTTGAAACGAAAAATGTGACAACGATAACCCCGTACTATTGCACACCTTAAGATGTGTTTGCAGGAAAATGGGACATATTAACACCTGAAACTCTTCATCGCTTGGTATCCTCAGTGCCAAAACATCTTTTAAGTGTTGCGAAAAGAAATGGCAACATTACAAAGCGGTAAATGCTTTACCATCCCAGCTTTTTTTGGAATGTGTTGTACGCCTGAAATGCAGGAATGGATGTATGTATATTGACAAATGAAATGAAGTTGACCGAACAAAACATGAAATATGTTGGGTTCATGCTGTCTGCAATGAAATAAAAGTCAAAGTAAATTTAAGAACCACTATGATTTTTTTTTTTATTTGCATTTTCTATACCGTCCCAACTTTTTTTGATTTGGGCTTGTAGTTACTGTGTTCTGGGCTTTGATCCTGAAGAGAAGGGAAAAAAAAAAAACTTCCGACAGACAAGGGCAGGTCACGGAACTAGTAGACGGGGCAGTATAAAAATGGTAGGGTTCAACATAGGAGGAAAAGGGTATGAGAGGGCAGTTAAGAGTTGTGGGGAGTGGGTGTGCTTATGCAGATTATGTAGTAACCCTGCTGTAATGATGAAATCCTGAACAGTAGAGCTGCCAGGACACCCCATGATGCTTGGATGGGGATGTTTTTCCAACTTATCTTCTCTCCTACAGAGGTCCTTCTGCAGTGCCATGGTGGATGAGCTGCGTGTGTCACTCAAGTGCCAACGGCGGCTGAAACACAAGCCCCAGGCCCCCGTCATGGTCAAAACCGAGGAGGTCATCAACATGCACACATTCAACGACAGGAGACTGCCCGGCAAGGAAACCATGGCGTAAAAAAATAATAATAATTGAGACACGCCATTTTGTTTTTGTTTGGCGATGGAAGTGGGGACCGGGGATATGATGGTGGATGGTGGGAGGTCTACTGGAAGTGGGCAAGGCTGAGTTTGAGGAAAGTAAATGTGTGAATGCCTGGAGCACAGACTGTCACCATTGTTCAAAACAATTTGCCAGAAAAGAAAAATGTTTCCTGTGGAAATATTCAAACCCGGGCAAAATCCAATGAGTTACCTCATAAATCTGACACTTGGGAGCTTGTGCAGCAAAATTCAAAAAATAAAATGTAAAGAAATATATATTATAATACTACAAACAGACTCTGATGGTTTGGAGCAGAATGGAATGTGTATTTGCATTTGGGTTTAATGGGCATTGTCTCAGTTTAACTGTCCTTTCTTTGGAATTTCAATGTAAATCAGAGCTCTCCAGAGAAGAGTTATCAAGTTTTGCAAACACAATATGCATTACACACATATACAGTATCATCTATTGGGAGAAAACAACTAGTAAACAGACTGCAAGAGGATATGTGCTGTTATGGTTTCGTTATGGTTTTCTATGATTTTCTGTTTTTTAACCTTTATAATTGATAGAATAAATTGTGATACAAGAGTTTAGCTCAAAAATATATGGGCCAAAAAACCACCACTGCAAACCAAAAATAAAAAGAATTTGCAAATCCTTTAAAGTAATAAAATTAATCTGGAAGAATAGAAAGGAAATACCATCATATCGGCAATAAGTTATCTAATTAAAATAAGCTCATAATTTAAACATACTGCCTGAAATATATACATAACATACAATGTGTTTATTTAAAATATTCAGTGGTAGAGTATCAGGCTGCTATTGGGTCAAGAGAGAAACACTGAGCTTCGCCCAAAGACCCTAAGTCATCACTGGAGATACCGTGACCCCCTCCCCCCACCTGAATGTACACCCTGGGGGGCTAAAGCAAACTCAAAGTTATTACAAGCAAGATGGCTGTATTTATTTACTTATTTATTAATTTATTAATTTGCTTGTTCATCATTCCATGCACTCCATTAAGACTCAAAATTATGAGGATTCATCTCATGCAAAACTTTAAGGTTTCTGTTCATTTTTAAATATTATTTTCTTTTTATTTTCTCTTCTGTTTTATTTTATTTCTATTTTAAGGAAAAAAATCTTCATGTGTTCTTGTGGAAATGCAAGATTTCTACGAAAAGTGTTTTTGTATGAGTAACAAAAAAAAAAAAAAAAAAAATTTTGTAATCATTTTTATCAACCAAACTGGCCATGGGGGTGTTTGGGTCTGGGGGTGTCAGCGAGCCCCTCCCCACATGCTCAGCGGCAGCCCGAGCAGGATTGATGCCACAGCAGGTGTCCATGGGAACTGAGAACGCTCTCCATGCGTCTGTGTTCGTTTGTTTAGGGCTGGGGGCCCTAGCATGCCTGGTAGTACAGAAGCAACATGTTTTCAACAAAACCTATTTTTTATCTTGTAAAGGAATCACATTTAAAGACGATATTTTTACTTGGAGTAAAAAAGAGAGTAGACACAAAAACAATATATATAACAAATTAAAGTAAGATGGAGGTGGATTGCCAATATTGCTTCTCATTCTACACCCCTGATTTCCAATAGACTGCTAGTATTCAGTGCTGAGAAATTGTGTGTAAATGGTTTAAAATGGAATATATATATATTAAAAAAACAACACTAATTTTGACCATGTTGTGAAAACAAAATGGAGTGCACACAGTTTACTGTTTGAAGTTGATGCACAACTTTAAAAAAATTAAAAAAAAAAAAATGGTTGCTTTGTTGGGTTTTCTCTTCACTTATATCATGGGTAACGTGTTTTAGCAAACAGATGTTGCTGCTTTTCTTTACAAATTAACTTTGGACAACTTTGGAGTTCAGCTTACTACACTATAACCACATTCCAAACCAGAGTGAAACTGGCTAACAGAGACAGTAACCTGTTGAAATAGAAGATTTCAGCTGATATGAGTACTGGGAAACAATTTATACTACGGAACTTAAAATATTCTCAAATTACAGGCAAAGTATTATTAAAGCAGCATTGGATGATAAGCCCTTACAATTACAATTTTGACAGGTTCAGAACACAGCCCAGAACGCGTGAGATCTCGTGTCAGTCAACCCTTTCATGCTTGCTGCAGTGGACAGTTATTTAAAATCCCAATATCTAACTTAGGGATCATTTTCAAGTTAAAAGTTGCATGGAATTCTCTTTATGGGACGTCGCCTCAGAAGGAGCATAGATTTCAGTTGTGATTCACTGTGTTACCTGTAGTGAAGTACTCAAATACATGTAATGCAATACATACACCTTTTTTAAAAGTACAAATGTTGTCTCAGCCAGTCATAATTCATGTGTGAATGGGTTAATTTTTGTTGCTAAGAGTGCTTAAAAATTAAATGCCTGTGAGGAAATTGGTTTAAATCACGTATGATAAGATCCCTACTTGGAACCATTCTGAGATATGTTGTGTAATGCATTGCACAATGATATACAGAAACATCTGCAGAAATGAGATTTTGCCAACAGTGTGACCCAAGTTGCTTGGCGCTGTAGGATATACAGTAAAATCCCTTTTTGACGCCTGTGACTATCTTCCAAAAATAAAAAAAAATATATATTCCCTTTCATTGTAATCTGCAATTTAAAAAATGAAGGAAAAGAAAATGAATGGCAATCAATTTACAGTCATTTTTTACTCTGATGTCACTGCTTACATCTGGAATCCATCACTGTGGAACATTCTGATCCCCGCACAAATTAAAATAATTTCTATGACTTTCTGGTTAATTAAAGTATTATTACACATGAGCTGTCTCACTCCATCTACATATAATTCATGCAGTGCATCTGTCTTATTCAAGGCTGCTTGTAGCCATGTGCATTGCAGACCAAAGCATCCCCTATCTATTCATTAACTCAGTTATTACATTCAATTTAGAATTAATTGGCTAAACACAAGAGACATGGGAGAGAGGCAGTATTTAGTGGAAGCTGCTCATTTTTTACCGCTGAAAGAATGAGCATTTATTTGCTTAACTCAGGTGGTTGGAGAGTTGAGCATTTGTACACTCAGTGTTTAAAATGGTAAGGAGCTTGTAGGAAACATCTGATAGGATAATAACTTGATGTGGCTTTGGCACCTGATCCTCCGTGTTTCTCCTCAGCTGGGCCTGCATGTGCACATGGTTAAACATACCGGTACATGCTGAAGGACCGATGCGCGCGTGCGCGCACGCACACACACACACACGCACACACAAAATGTAAGCAATAAACAGCTGCTTATAAAATGGATCCAGCAGACTGATGCAAAGCACAAAGCAAGAGAAGAAATTCTGCTTTATATAACCTCTAAAAATTAAAGCCTTTCTTTCTCTCTCTCTTTCTTTCTTTCTTTCTTTCAATATAATCAACTGTTACTTCGAGTAATAAGCTATACAATCATCACGATCATCCTTATAATCATCATCTTGTTCTTTTTCTTCATCCAAGAACCATAAAGGCTGTGATAGTTAGGCTCTAGGCTCACCATGACCTAGTACTGGATAAAACCATTATGGCTCAGCAACAACAACAATCGTCATTATCATCATTATCTGGAACTATCTTGTCACACATGAGGCGTATGGTGAGGTACAGAATGAGCATTCCATACTCCATTCCATACTCATGATAGGAAATCAGCATCATTTATCACAAATGGAAAGAAGAGGAAATGGGAATAGAATCCAGCACGAAGCCTATGGTGAAATTAAAATCACTGCTATCCTCTGTGTGGCCTTGCTTATATTATTATGATGATGCTGATGACTATGAAAATGATGATGAGGCCGATGATGAGTATTTTAGTAAAATTATAAGTTTAGCAATTGTATTTTTATATCAAAGGTCAGAGATTATGGAGCCTACATCAAGAAAAAGTTTTTAGAATTAAAAGCATGTATTGCCTGGGACTTGAAATTTACTGCAGCTGGAAGATACTGAAGAGGTTTAGAAAGATGCTCAATTATGTGGGAGCAGGGGGCTGGATAACAGTCACAAGAAATATTACTTACATGTGGCTCAAATTTGTTCTGCTGGAAGTGGTGAAATAATTTATAGTTTTTTTCATCTTGTGAAACCGACATGGTGTATATTGCTTTATGGAAGAGCGCTGCATCATCTGTCTGTCTGTTTGCTTGCCTGCCTGCCTGCCCTGACGGTCCATCCAAACGTTTTTTTTCAGTCATTATTTATATCCTTTTTCATTTCGGGGGGAGAACTGTGGTTAGCAACTTTGCCTCACACCTTCAGGGTTGTGGGCTCAAATCCCAGATCCTCTCTCTGTGTGTGGAGTTTTCGTGTTCTTCCTGTGCTTCGTGGGTTTCCTCCTACAGTCAAAAGACATGTGGTTTAGGCTGATTGGTGTTTCTAAATAGTGACTGTGCCCTGCAATGGAATGGCATCCCATCCAGGGTGTCCCCCACCTTGCACTCTAAGATCCCTGGAATAGGCTCCAGGTCCCCCCACATTCCTGCATAGGATAAAGCAGTTTAGAAAATGGATGGATTTGGTACTTTAATTACATGCCACATATCTTTCAACTTTATTTAGTTACAATTCTTATTAATTTCATTCAGTCAGGTTTGATCATTTTCTTCTAAATTTATACAACCAGTGAGGCTGTTTTTTGTGCAGCTCAATTAGAAATCACTTGTCACATCAGTGCTCAGGGTCACTCAAGTCCAGAGCAGGGTTTTGGGTATGTTCATGTTTCCTCATTTCCCTATTAAGTTTAAATGCCTTTGCCCTGATTGCCCTCATGTGCCATACCTGTTTCTTTGGTTATGTAAATCTAGGTTCCGCTCTCATGTGGGTCAAGTGTGTGATTGGTTTGTTCTGTTAGGATCATCAGTGATGACTGTGTTAGAGTCACCATCTTTTTACCATGGACATACAACCCCAGACAGCAGTGAGCCCATGACATCACTAGACTTTCCATCACTGGGGCTTTGATTTATTAAATTTTTGCTGCTAGATTTGTTCCTCAAAAAATAAAATGGCTATTTATTAAGTCCATAGATTTATATGAAATCTTCCAAGATAGCAGCCAAGTCAGTCCATTGTTTGTTTGTCAGTATCAGAGGCCTGAGTTTTTTATGTTTTTATGATTGATATTTATGTCATTTGGGTTTGAATGAGTGGTACTCTCAACGAATAGCGTCTTCTTTTAGTGTGGGATTTTCTGGATGATATATTTTTCACTGGATGTTATTGGATTGCCACAGAACTCTAAATGTGGACTGTCTGAGGCCTAGGCATAGGCCTACCTGGAATTCATCTGTGGGAGCACAATACCTAAAGGGGACAAAGTAGCATTATATGAATATTCTAAGTGATTTGAACACCTTCACTGTTCAGTTTAGACCCTTCACTGCTACCTGGTCTATTCTCAACAAAACGGCATTTTGAATTGGCATCATGTATTTCTTTACATTCTTGGTGCTTAATCAGTGCGACCCTGGATTAAATGAAGTAAATGGGTACAACGGAGACAGTGCTTTCATCTTGTTACACTCCAGACGACTTTCAACTTCTCTGACAAGTATTTTTGAGTCGTATCTTTAGTCAATCATTCCACTTCAACAACTGAACATTTACCAATCTCAAGTGCAAGTCAACGAGGTTCTGTATCTTCAGAATTTAATGCTGTTACACAACTATTTCATCGTCTCAGAGGGCTCTTTTTTACAGTTTGTAGATGATGGCAGTTCTAATTATTCATTTTATGTCAAACTAAAATTGTGATGTTTGGTTATGGTTTTATTGATGTTGTCTGGAAATGCGGAGCCCAATCCTGGGCCTACCCCCTCAGATTTCAGAAGTAGAACAGGCCTTGGTTTCATACATTTAAATGTTAGAAGTCTTCTCCCTAAAAAGGATATGATCAAAGTCCGGGCAAATACGACAAATGCTGACATAAAGGTTCTATCAGAAACTTAGCTTAAAAAAATCAGTAACTGATGACTCAATTTTCCTTGATGGTTGCAAAGTCTGTAGAACTGATAGGGTAATTAAAGGAGGTGGGGTTGCTATATATGTTAAATCTAAGCTTATTAGCTCTATAACTGTGTCAGTTACTAATGCTAAACAGTTTGAGGTCTTGGCCAGCAAAGTGAGTGTCTCAAAGGATTCTCATATCCAGTTGCGGTCAGAAGTTTACATACACTTTTTAAAAAAATTATTAAAGATGTACGTTGTACAATCATTCCACCCCAGAAAAGGAACAGTTCAAAGAAATCATTGAAAGGCCAAAATTACCATGACATTCATGTCCATGATGAGTGTATGTAAACTTCTGACCACAACTGTCACTGTGGCTGGCTGTTATAGACCACCATTTGCTTCCAAGGATGTACTCAAATATGTTTCAGATATTTTACATGAATGAAATAACTCTGAATTTATCCTTATGAGTGATATAAATTGATCTAAATTAGGACTGGCTTGCAGGTACCTCAGATTGTTTTAAAGAACTATATGACTCCGTAAACTTTGTGCAACTCATTAGTGCACAACAACACAAAATCCTAAAGCACAAAATAAATCTACCTTGCTTGATTTAATTATAACAAATACACCACATAAATATATTTCAACTGCTGTATTTTGCAATAATGTCAGTGATCATTGTGCAATCGCTTGTGTAAGAAATACAAAAATCCCTAAGACAAAACTCCATTTCATTTTTAAGAGAAATTTTAAAAACTTTGAAGAGCAGGCTTTTCTGCACACCTTCTATTACAGTGATCTTAGCGGAGTTGTGATCCGAGATGTTTAACTAACATGAAGTTTAGGATCAGCAGTATAGACAATCGCTGGTTTTCAGATAGAGTTAATTCATTTAAGAAATAAATAATGGGCCCAAACTAGAATGTCAAACTACTCTCCTGATTGGACTTTTAGAACCTTAAGGAACAAAGTGCAGCTTAATGGTTTGAAAATCCAAATCAGAGTTTTATCTTAAGTCAGTTATGAAAAACCTAAATTACCCCACAAAATTTTGGAAATAAATTAAGTCCTTGACAGGTACGCATGTTGCTTCAAGCCTCCCTGAACATATTCTGGTTGGCTCAGACGAAATAAGTGACAAAGCTGCCATGGTTAGTCAGTTTAACAAATATTTTATCTCTGCTGAGTCTGTACTTGACAGCACAAGTGTAAATACATCTGTTCCATATTCTGCCATTACCGTAACTGATGGAAATCTGGATTTGTTTGATTATAAACCCATTTTAGTTGTTCAAGTTTGTAAAGCTCTGAAAGAAATTGATCACAAAAACTCTGCAGGTCCAGACAATCTGGATCCTCTTCTTTTAAAGGTGGCAGCAGATATTATTGCTGCACCTATTACTCATATTATTAATTTGAGTCTTCTGTCCGACTCCATACCTAAAATTTGGAAAGCTTATGTTCTCCCCATACTTTAAGGTGGAGACCTGTCAGAGTTGAACAACTACCGTCCAATCTCCAAACTCTCAATCTTGGCTAAGATCCTTGAATCTCAGGTAAATTTGCAGTTAAAACATGCAGTTTCTATTTGATAATAACATGTTAAGTGATTTACAATCTGGTTTTAGAACTGGCCACAGTACCATTGCAGCTGCTATGGCTGTGACAAATGATCTTATTTGTGTCTTGGATAGAAAACAGCATTGTGCTGCCTTATTTGTGGATCTATCTAAAGCATTTGATTCAGAGGACCATGAAATGTTGCTGAACAAACTCAGGAACGTTAGTTTCGGTCCTAACGCTGTTAAATGACTCAGAAATTATTTTTTACATCGAATGCAGTGTGTCTATGCAAAGGGCCACAAATCCGATTTTCTTGAGATAACCAAAGGTGTTCCCCAGGGTTCCATATTGGGACCTATTCTGTTCTCTTTTTAAATGACCTGGGTAAGGACATTCAAGCAGAAATACACCTCTATTCTGATGATACTGTCATTTATACATGTGCCTCTTCTACAGTACAGGCAGTACAAGAGCTTCAGACTGCATTTCAGTCATTACAGACTGCTTTGTTGAGTTTAAAATTGGTTTTAATGTTTATGCTCTTCTCGAAAGCTCACTTACAGTTGTTTGCTGATCTTAGAATTTTCATGACCGATGATAAATCCATTGAAAGGGTGCCCTCATATAAGTATCTGGGAATATGGGTAAACAACAAGCTTTTATTTAATGTACATATAGCTAAATTAGTCAGGAAGCTGAAAGTAAAGATTGGTTTTTATTTTATAAATAAATTTTGCTTTATTTTTAGTGCCAGGAAAAAACTTGTGGAAGCTACTTTTTTGCTTGTGATTGGTTACGGTGACATATTGTATATGCGTGCATCCTCCTCTGTTTTACAGAGCCTTGATTCAGTGTACCATACATTTCTGTGTTTCATTACAAATGCAAAGTCTCTTACTCATCATTGCATTCTTTATGATTGGTTTGGTTGGACATCATTGACCACTCTCAGACAACAGCATGGGTATATTGTTATCGACAAAGAGATTGTGGGTAAAATTCCAGCTTATCTTAGTAACCTACTCTGTCTCAGCTCTGGTAGTTACCAGTTACGCTCCTCAAAGTGGTTGCTTTTTAATGTACTCTGGGTTTTGACTGATCTGGGGAAAACTGCATTTTCTTATTATGCACCATGGACATGGAATAATCTGCAGAAAGACCTAAAATTAGACACATTTATATCCATTGATAAATTTAAGGGCATCATAAAGAATGTGGTGAAAGAGACATGTGGTTGTTTTTCTTGAGAGGCCAGTGTGTTTAAACAGCTATTTAATTATGGAGTTTTGTATGTTACATTGTATATGTTGTATTTTAATGTTGTGAGTTTGTACAGCTGCTACCTTGGCCAGGTCTCACTTGTAAAAGAGATTTTGATCTCAATAGGCCTTGCCAGTTAAATAAAGGTAAAATAAAAAAAGAAATTCAATTCAATTCAGTTTTATCTATATAGCACCTTTAACAAGAAGCACTGTCACAATGTACTTTACAGAGTCCCAGGCCCAGGGTCAACAGAGAGTAACCCAATGGTGACAGTGACAAGGAAAAACTCCCTCAGAAGGAAGCAACCTTGGCAAGAGCCAGATTCCAGGGGGAAGCCCATCCTCCTCCGGCAGGCACCAGGCTGGACAAATTCATTAATACAAATAAGAACTACAATGTTGAACAGTCAGGAGGACAACAGGGTATTGGAGGATGCAGTCCAGTGATCAGAGCAGGTAAAGTAATAATACTTTAAAATCAGTGTGAGACTTAACAGGAAGCCAATGTAAAGATGACAATACAGGACTAATTTGATTGAACTCCTGAGTTCCAGTTAGCACTCTTGCTGCAGCACTTTGCACCAGCTGGAGTCTGTGTAACAACCCAGATTTACATCCAGGAAACAGAGCTTTGCAATAATCCAATCTGGAGCTGATAAAAGCACGAGTTGGCTTCTCAGCAACATTGAAGGACAATATTTTCAAACCTTGGCTATATTCCTCAGATGGAAAAAGCTGTTCTAGTGATATTCCTAATGTAAGCATCAAAGGACAGGTTTGGGTCACCTAAGACACCAAGATTTCTAACCAATGTGCTTGGTATAAGTGAGCATCCATTAAATTTTACATCAATCTGTTCACGCAGCACTCTAGGACCAAGCAGCTTCTGTTTTATCTTGATTTAGGAGTAAGAAATTTCTGCCCATTCAGCTCCTAATATCTAACTGACAATCTTAAATATTTGACCGATGAGGCAATTCACCACGTTCAACTGATAGGTATAGTTCTGTGTCACCACATCAATACCGCATTGATTATAAGATTCTCCTTCTCACTTTCAGAACTCTTCATAACCTAACACCTCTGTATCTTTCTGATCTTCACATCTGTACACCCACCCATATCGTTAGATCCTCCTCTTACATTAATCTCGTTGTACCTCCTGGTCGTTTGACTACCATGGGGTTCAGTGCCTTCAGTCGTGTTGCCCCTTGCCTCTGGAACTCCCTTCAACAAGACATCTGTAATATTGAAACTACCTTCAAATCCTTAAAACCTACCTTTTCAAATTAGCCTATTCTGTCTGAATTTAACCCTAAGGGCTACATTCACAATAAGCTTTTGTACTAATGTTGCCTTTTACAATCACATTAACATATTATTCTATTCTTGTTTTATTTGATTTCTTTTGTTTTGATATACTGTTGATTGTGTATTGTTTGATTTTATTGTATGTCTTGTAGGGTGTCCAAGAGTGTCTTGAAAGGCGCCTACAAATACAATGCATTATTATTATCAACATAGGAGTGGAAATCAATACCATATTTTCCAATTATGTCACCAAGTGGCAGCATATACAGGGTGAACAGTAGCAGGCCCAACACAGATCCTTGTGGAACACCATATCTAACTCTAGTATAATCAGAGGATTCATTGTTGACATGAACAAACTGATAGCGATCAGTGAGATAGGACTATAGCCAGGACAGATCCTGCCCTGTAATACCAACTAGAGATTCTAGTCTAAGAGAATTCCATGGTCAATAGTATTGAAAGCTGCACTAAGATCTAAGAGCACCAGCAAAGAAAGACAACCACAATCAGAGGCCATGAGTAGGTCATTTGTTACTTTCACTAATGCAATTTCAATACTGTGATATTGTCTAAATCCAGATTGAAATACTTCATTTATGCCATTTCTCTGTAGGAACAAGTACAATTGTTTTGCTACTATTTTTTACAAGATTTTAGAGAAGGGAAGGTTTGAGATAGGCTTATCATTTCTAGGATCAAGCTTAGGTTTCTGAAGAGCAGGCTTGACGACAGCTACTTTTAGTGATTTTGGTACTGTCGTGTCTGGTGCAAAGAAGGACCCGGAAGCAGGCATATGATGAAAAACAAAGGGATTTACTGTCCCAAAACCAAACAGACCTCAGGGGATCCAAAAAACCAGGAAACAGAGCAAAGCGGGACCCAGGCAACACGGGGGAGTGATGTCAATGACCAGACGGGAACACAGGACCGGGAAGCACTTTTAACCTAGAATAACACGGGGACAACGATTAACAGGTTTGCCTTATTAGGGCCACGCTGAGGAAAAACAGAAGGACCGGTAGCTAGGGCATGACTGGTACATATCCAAGACTTGGTGATGAGTTAATCAAGTTTAGTAAGTTATTACTAATAGATGGAGCAATCTCTTTAACAGGCCTTGAAGTAATAAGATCCAACATGCAGCTAACTGTTTCGGAGGAGGAAATTAGGTTCAAAAGTTCAGATTCTCCTATGGAAGTAAAAAAATCCAACATTACTGCATTACTTCTATCCACTAGAGCAGGAACAAAGCGGATTCTGGCAGCAATCTGTGGCAGTGGTACTACTTTGGATTATCTTTCTGATGTTAGCTATTTTACCGTTGAAGAATGCCAAAAAGTCATTGCTTTAGCGAGAGGTTGGGATCTGTGGTTATACCTCAGAATGATTCCTAGTTAGTTTAGACAGGGAATCAAACAGGAACCTAGCATTACATTTGTTATTGTCTATCAGCTGGGAGAGATATGTGGATCTAGCTGTGATCAGGGCTTGTTTGTACTTTAAAACAATATCTTTCCATGAAATTTTGAAAACCTCCAAGTTTGATGAATGCATTTACGTTCCAATTCCTTTGAAGTGTTTTTAAGTTCATGGGTATAGTCAGTTTACCAAGGAGCATGTTTTCTTCCTAAGAGGAGCAACCAAGTCAAGACTGAGTGATCAATATTTATCAATACCTGTTCCAGCTTGGATTCATTTGTGGGCTTACCAATCTGGGAGAATGCCGGGAGAAGCCTGTTAACAATAGCAGCTGCAGTTGAAGGAGTAATACGGCAACTAACACTCACTTTGGAGACAGGCAGAGTAGCAGATCTCAGTAGTACTTCAAATGTTAGTAAAGAGTGATCTGAGACTGCAAGATTTAGAGGGAGGATAGACATAAAGGCCACAGGAATACCGTGGCCGAGTATAAAGTCTAGAGTGTGGTTACCTGGTTGAGTATGCCCTACTACATTCTGCACAACACAAATTAGGCAAATGCCATGCTCCAATGATCAGCCATTTTCCATGTGGATAATAAAACGCCCAAAAATTACAGCTTTGTCAGTAGTAACAACTAGATCAGACAGGAAGTCAGAAAACTCTTGAATAACTCTTGAAACTCTTGAACTCTTGAAACTGCTATACAGCCTAGGTGGTCTATAAAGGACAACAAGAGTAAGCAACGGTGGAGAGTTACAAGCACATGAGCTGACAGTAAGGACGAGGGTTTCAAATGTGCTAAATTTGTAACACAACTTCTCAGAAAAGGCACAACTAGACTTAAATATGGCAGCAACACCACCACCTTGCCGATTAGGATGAGGGTTGTGTTTGTAGGTGTACCCAGGAGGGGCAGACTCATTTAGTGCCACGTTTCCATCAAGCAGAGCATACTAAGACTTAAGTCGGTTATGATATCATTCATAAGCAATGCCTTTGGGGTCAAAGACCTCACATTCCAGAGCCCCAACTTCAGCCTGACTTCACAGGTACTTTGTGACAATGGTTCTAAATTGATATTTATCAAGTTTTTAAAGCAGACATTGTTGTGGAATAGTCCTCTATGATTAAAAGTGCGGGAAACAGACACAGTCTCAATTTTATGAACCTCAGGTGACAACTCTAAGCAGCTAGCAGACAATCGGTTAAGCCGAGTCTGCAGCCTGGACTTGGCTCTGGTTAGTCAAGATTTTCCATTAAGACTATCAGCTATGCTTCTTGACAAGAGAGCGGCACCTGGCCACATAGGGTGAATTCCGTCTCTCTTCGAAGTCCAGGCTTACCCAATAAAGTCTGCCAGTTCTCTATAAAACCCACATCATTCGTTGGGCACCATTCCAACAACCAACGATGCAGTGACGATAATCTGCTGTAAATTTCATTACTGTGTCTAGTGGGAATGGGGCCAGAACACGTTACAGATGCAGACATCTGCTTCGCAAGCATGCACACGTCTATGAAATTCATCTTCGTGATCTCCGATTGTCTCAACCAGACATCATTAGTGCCGACGTGAATAACGATATGGGAGAACCTACGTTTACTACAAGCCAGCACTTTTAAATTTACAGTGATGTCAGTTGCCCTTGCCTCTGGAATTCAATTGAGTATGGCCATTGGCATCACCTCGTTTACATTTTGTAAAATAGAGTCACCAATTACCAGAGCATTTTTAACGAGAGACTCAGTGGGTGCTTCACTGAGGGTGGAGAACTTGTTGGAAATGTGAATGGGCGAATGGTCCCAATAAGGGTTTGGCTTTCCTCACTTTCCTGAATCTCATGTAACATCTGGATAGATGCCTCCAACTTTTTAATATTTCCATCAGTCTAGTGACTAGCCTACACCTCTCACAAGTAAACGTACCAGGAATGACAGGAGAAGAATAACTAAACATATTACAATTCACACACATGACAGGAGCCATGGTATCCTACTTACATTTGTAAAGGAGAACTCCCGACTTGAGGTATATGCTCAAAGTAAAACTTGGCAGGTGAAATATGGTATTTTTTTTCCAGCTAAGAGGAGAAACTCTCGGTGACATAAGTGTGGTAACTCGGAACATGGAAATGCATTAGTTCTTGGTGGAAGCAAGAAAAAGGTAACAGAGAAACCAATCCTGGCCAAGAAAAAAAAGTATAAAAAGAGTGGAATGATTCACAACGATATGTTTTGAATGTCAAGGGAAAGCATCTAATAAGATGGAAAGCATTCAACGAGGTCAAAGACAAGCAGTTAATAGGGGGGTTCACATACTTTTGGACTTTGATAATTAAGCCATACTCATTGCTGAGACAGGTATATAATTAAACACATAGCCATGCAATCTCCAGCAACAAACACTTATGGCAGAATGAGTCATACTGAACAGATTAGTGACATTCAACGTGGCACCACCATAAGATGGCACCTTCCCATCAAGTCAGTATCAAGGTTCTGCATTGGTTCACTGCAACTGAAGCAATTGTGATGTGGAAACTTCTGTAAACAACAAGTGTTCAGTTGTGATGCCATAGGCCACAAACAGAATGGAACCCGATGACCCAACATCAATACCCAACCTCACTGATGCTGTTATGGCTGAATGGCAGAAAATCCCACCAACAATATTCAAACTTCTAACGTAAAGCCATTCCCAAAGAGGGGAGGCAAAGGCGGACCAACTTCTTATTTATATCCTAGGTTTTGGAATGAGATATTGCACCAGCAGGTGTCCAAATACTTTTGTTCATATCATGTATATTCTCAGGGATAGAGTGCAAAAGTCAGAAAGAAAGACCAGAACAAGACTGGATGAGTGTGGCAAATGGGAAAATGTTAGATGCTGCAGGAGACTGTGTATGTGAATGGATACTTCATAAGCTTGCAAGTCTGCGCCACAAAAGAACATGGGTTGGGCTAAAACAAGAAAGACCGCTTCAGAGGCTGATTAGCATCTTTTTAGACAGGTGAGAAATAAATTAACTTTTCCCCAGAGAAGAGCCAAGGCTGAATTTTACACAGAACATAAATAATCCTAAAAAATTTTGGAAAGCTATCAAATCATTATATTATCAGAATACTGCATTTGGCCTTCCTTCCTGTCTAGTTAAAGAAGACGTGGTTATATTTGACAAGCTTGAAATATTGAAGTTTTTTAATGAATGTTTTATCACATCGGGGTTTTCATTAAATATTGTCAACCCACTTGTTGTTGATTGTGTAAATGGTGACAATATTGCCAATTATATTTTTAACTTTTTTTCTGTTGCTGAGGTCCCCAAAGCAAGGCAGAACCAGCTAGGCCAAATAATTTAGAGCCTGTCTTTTTAAAATTAGCTGCAGATTTTATACCTAATCCTTTTATTAATGTTTTTCATCTTCCCTTCTTGCTAGTGCAATTCCCAAGATATAGAAAGCTGCTTATGTTTTGTCACATTGAAAGGAGGAACTCTACAATTCTAAATAATTGCAGACCAATCTCCAAACATTCTGCTATCGCAAAGGTGCTGAAAACCTTAATTAGTGAACAGGTTCAGAAGTATTTGAAGATTATTAATTCAGTACTTTCTAAATATCAACCTGTGTTCAGCAGTAACCACAGCACTGCTACTGCTGTCATGAAAGTTGTAAATTACATCGTTGAAGTTCTGGATGTTATGAAATGCAGCATGGCTCTTTTTAGTGATTTGATTTTTAATGATTTTAATGATTTAGCCTTTGACTTTGACTGTTGATCACAATGTCCTTATGCAGAAGCTGATTAAAATGAGTTTTTCTGATGATGATTCGTCAGTGTTTTTACCGACAAGTCTGTGACCACCCAATCAGATGTGTTATATCTGAGGTCTTGGTCTCTAGGGGTGTTCCATAGGGTTCAGTGCTGAACCCATTCCTCTTTACCATGTATAAGCATATATATTATGTTGGAAAGAATGCTCTCAATTCATCATTCCATTTTAATGCTGATGATATTGTTATGCATATAGTATTTTATTGACACTTAATGAAGCCTTTGAGAATTTACAAAATACTTTCAATATATTGCACAACCAGCTTTTTCTTCTGAGTAGCTGAAGTTGCATTTTTGCCTGTTCTTGATTATGGTGATCTGCTGTATATGAATGGATTAGATAACTCTGTTTGAAAGCCATGATCTGCCTACTGTTGATCATGGAGCCTTAAGGTTCATTAGTGACTGTATATGCACCATTGTATATTGTATTCTAGAGTTGGTTGGCCTGCTTTTTTTTTAGGTCTCATGGGTCATTTGCAGATTTTTATTTCCAAAGCAATTTTAGTTAGACTTACTGATCATTTTATGTGCTTCTACATTCCATAAAAAGACCAAGAATAGATTGAGATCACAGGACTCACAGGTGCTTATGTCTGTCCCTAAAGTTCAGATAGAGTTGGGCAAAAACAGGTTTTCTGCACTTGCTGCTTGGAATCACCTACAAAAGGAACTCAAACTGATTTATTATAAAATATCATTTAAAATATCATTTAAATTATTATAATGTCTATGAAATTGAAGTGTTTTGTATGTAATTGTTATAATTGAGTATGTGAGTTGATTTTAAATTGGTTAAACTGTACTTTAGTAATCAAAGTAATTTAGTAACCTTAATCTTATTTACCTAATGTTGCTTATTTTTTGTCTGATTAACTTTCCTGATTAAATGGCTTATTATTATCATTATTATTATTATTATTATTATTATTATTATTGTTGTTGTTGTTGTTGTTTCTGACAATTCATTCTACCAAACCGCCCCATGTGATGGTTTTCACAGTACAATTTCTTGCCAGCCATCTATCTGGTCAGCGAACTCTAACTGTACAACTTTTCTGATCCATAGCTGGCCCTTGTACTGCAAGATATGTTACATAGTGTAGAACTAGCTACTATATAAATAGATGGGGATGAAGCAGAAGCAATGGAAGAGTTTGTTTTCTCTGGCTAAATTGGTTTTTGAAAGAAAAGCTATGGCAAATTTGGACAAAATATTCAAGAGCAGAGATATCACATTGTTTACAAACTTCCAAGTATTCAAAGCAATGGTATTTCTAGTGCTGATGTATAGCTCTGAGAGTGGCACTGTTAAGTAGGTCAGAAGCAGAAGAATTGAGACTTCTTTAGACTGCATGAAAGTCCAGTCAATCAGTACTTAAACAAATAAAACCAGACTGCTAATTGGAAGGCTTCATAGTAAAGTGTTGTGATCCCCAGTCTAGGGTCGGGGTGTAACAGAATAGATGTGAAAAGGTGAAGGACAACGGCACACAAATGGGTAGTGATAGAATAGTGATTTTGTATATTTACAAGTGAACAGACAATAACAAATGTGATCTTTACAAACAGTACAAAGAACTCCCGGTGATAAATATCATCGGAAGTGACCCAGGCCAAAATAATAAACAAAACAAATTAGCGAGTGAATCCCCACAATAGCGTACCTACACTGAAAAGAAAACAAAGACAATTCCTCTCCCTAACAACTCCCTGCCAAAACACATAGAACCAAAAAACCAACACAAATCAAAAATGGCAGTCACTCACTACACACCGGAACAAAGACATACACACTGTACACATACATTCAGGCTAAGGCGACAGTATCCAAAGGGGTAGCCAAAAACTGTAGACGACCAACCGGGCAGAATGATCAATAACTGAACAATCCAAAAGAAACCAGCAAAAGTACAAAGGGAGAGGAGAGAATCAGAAAAACCTTAAACAATCCAAAGTCCTACACAATTTAGCAAATACACAAATCAGAATGGCAAATCAAAAATTATATGCAGAGCTGGGGAATGACTGGATGGTGGTGCTTTTTCAAATCTGGAAACCGGAAGTGATGAATTGTACTGCGACTCAGAGGGAAGATGTGGGCGGGGTCGTGGAGGCGGAGCGGATGAACGGAGGGTGGACTGGAGAGATGGACAAGGCGTATGATAGACAATAGGTGGACCTGGAAGAAAAACACACACCACCCACTCTAATCTCATGGCACGTAACAAAAATAAGAGGTCAAATTTTATGGACATAAAATGGAAGATGGGATTCCTTGGAGGACACAGATTATTGGTGGCCCATTGTAATCCACGATGGCTGACTTTGTGCAAACTACATGTATGCGTAAACAGTGAGGACATTGATAGGTCAGTTCGACTGGATTTCCAGCTGCTGCTTTCCGCTTGGCTCTAGCATCAATGAATTGACGCTGACGAGTTTCTTCAAAGTTCTTGGCAACTGTATGAACTATGGACTGCCAGGTTAGCCTATTGACAGCACAAGCTTCCAGATCATGCAGGGGTATGCTTGTATGCTTCAAATGCTCCTTAATGCAGTCTTTGTATTTCTTCCTTGGATGTCCCAGGTTTTGCTTACCATGGGGAAGAACCCCGTACAACACTTGACGGGGGAGGCAGGAGGAGTCCATGCGAATCACATGACCTGTCCAGCGGAGTTTTGCTTTAATCACCATGGATTTGATACTTGTCAGACCAGCTCTATCTAACACCTCCACATTTGTGACCTTATCGTGCCACCGAATGCCCAAGATGTAACGCAGTGAGCAATGATGGAACCTCTCCAGCAGTTTGAGATGACTGTGATAGGGGGTCCAGCTCTCACAACCATATAGTAAGCTGGGGATGACAACTGCTTTGTATACTTTTATTTTGGTGGAGGTCTTAATGTTGTGCTGGTTCAATACTTTTGCCCCTAATCTGCCAAAAGCTTGACTTGCCTTATTAATCCTGCATGAGATCTCCCTATCTCGGAACTCATCGGAAGATGCCAAATTACCCAGATACTTGAAGCTATCCACAACATTCAGTTGTGTCTCTCCTATGTATACACAGGGTGGTGGGGGAGTCGAGCCAGGTGACGGTTGGAAAAGGACCTCCGTCTTGCTTAGGCTGATAGTCAAGCCAAATAGTTTGGCAGCTTCGGCAAATCTCAAAAGAATTAGCTGAAAGTCAGCTACACTGTGGGCAAGAAGCGTGCAGTCATTGGTGAATAAATCTTTGATGAGTATGTGAGCTAGGATCTTCGTTTTTGCATTTAGTTGGCAAAGGTCAAATAGAGATCCATCTAATCGATACTTAATGTATACACCCCTATCAAGGTCTTTGAGTGCATAAGTAAGTACACAGGCAAAATAGAGATTAAGAAGGACAAGTGCAAGGACATAGCCTTGTTTTACTCTGCTTGATATCTTAAATGAAGAAGTTTGCCATTAACCAATACTATCCCTTTCACGTCATCATGAAATTGACGAATGAGATTGATAAACTTTCTGGCACAACTAAATTTAGCTAGAACAGCCCAGAGTGCCTCCCGGTTAACCATATCGAAGACTTTAGTCAGGTCTATAAAAACAGAATATAGGTTTTTATTCTGCTCTATACAATTTTCCTGAACTTGCTGTACTGTGAAAATCATTTCAACTGTGCTTTGATTTCGTTGAAATCCGCACTGGGAGTCAGGGAGGTGAATTTCTGATACTTGGTGGACTAGGCGATTTAGGAATATTCGGGCAAATATCTTCCCAGCGTTGTATAGGAGGGAGATGCCCCAATAGTTGTCACAATTGGCTTTACTCCCCTTGTTTTTGAACAGAGGAACTATGGTGGCATCCCGGAATTCACTAGGCATGGATTCAGTTTCTCAAATGCTGGATAAGATGTCATGAAATGCATTCAATGCTTCTGGACCAGCGGCTTTAAATAGCTCAGTGGGAATTCCGTCCATACCAGAGGCTTTCCTGGAACTGCTCTGTTTGATGGCATTCATCATCTTTTCAAAGGACAGGGGAGGGTCAAGAGCATCCACCGGCTGCCTCTTTGGAACTGCATCTAAGGCGGCTGGGTCGACAGTAGATGGTTGGTTCAATAGTGAGCCGAAGTATTCTTTCCAGTGCTCGAGGATACTGCTTTTCTTCTTGAGGAGAGTCTTACCTTTGGATGCTAAGATCGGTGAGGTCTTGGGTTTGGGGGGTCCATAGATATCATTTAAAGATGAGAAGAACTACTTAGAGTTGTTCATCACGGCATATTGTTCAACCTCTTCAGCCTTCTGGGCCCAATTGTCCTGCATCTGACGTAGGTCGGACTGGACCTTTTTCTGGAGGCTCTTGAAACAGTCTCTCTTAGCCGTTGACGATTGATCATTTAGCCACTGTACGTGAGCAAGGCGTTTTTCTTTCAATAGCAATGAGATGCCAACATCATTTTTGTCAAACCAGTCCTGGTGTTTCTCCTCTTTTGGGCCAAGTACCATTTTAGCTGTCTCCAGTATCATCTCTTTAAACTGACCCCATTTGACTCTAGGATCTCCAGGTAGTGGACCTTTAGCGGTTAGCTGACTGTCAAGATGATGTTTGAAACTTTCAAGTATGTCAGGGTGCTTGAGCTTCTCAGTGTGAAGTGACTGATCTTACGCTATTGAGGAGGAGTGTGCTGTTTTAAAATAGACCTGTCAAGCCAATGGTCAGTCCAGCACTCTGCTCCTTGCATGGCCCTGGTGATCATAACGTCTCTGACGTCCTTCTGACGGGTGATGACATAGTTGATTAAATGCCACTGTTTGGAACGAGGATGCATCTACATGGTCTTATATATAACGTGTTGGTGATGGCAAGATTGTGCTCAGCACACATGCTGAGCAGGAGCAATCCGCTGCTGTTCATTTTGCCCAAGTCATGACGCCCTAGTACTTTGTCTCAGCACTGGCTATCCCTGCCCATGCAGGCGTTAAAGTCACCCAACAGGATGAGCTTATCAGCGGCTGGGGTGGAACTCACGAGGCTGTCAAGGTCATGGTAGAACTTCTCCTTAACGTCATTGTTGCTGGTCAGCATAGGAGCATATGCACTAATGATGGTCAAATGTTGCGAATATGCGAGGAGCAGCCGCAGCTGCATTAGCCGCTCATTCACTCCTGTAGGGAGATTGGGTAAGTGACGAATACACTCCATGTATTCTATCCTCTTCCTTGAGTTTGCCTTTCCAAAAAAAAGTACAGCCACCAAGTGGCTCACAAAGTGACCCTTCGCCTGCTATATGTGTCTCACAAAGGGCGGTGATATCTATTTGATAGCAAGCTAGCTCAAGGGTCAAGAGGGCAGTTCGCCGATGCGGTCTGTCAACATTTTGCTTATCAATGAGTGTACGGATGTTCCATGCACCAAATATGATTTTCCTCTTGTATGTTGGACCGCAAAAGTGGGTTATTCCACTAGCTGTGGATACCTAGCCAGAGAATATTTTAGGGGAGGCAAATTTTGGGACACCTTTTCTAGTCCTGTTCCTGATTATGGTGAGCAGTGCTATCCCTAAAGATGACTGCCGATTACGTTTTCATTCTTTTCCCATCGCCACAGGACTTTTGTTAACGATGACGAGAGATGACAAGCATTTGCACAAGGAACCTGTGTGTGAATGAGATTTAAATGGAAAAGCCAGTGCACTGTGACAATCCCACTCTCATGGCTGCAGAAATCCAGGTCCAGAGGCACGAAGAATCGTTACGGCTGGGGACTTCTTTGACTGCAGTAAGTTAGCTGTGGTACTTTTCCACACTCATACCACACCATACACATACCACGGATGTGTTTCTGCCCTGCCAACAACAGCCATGGAACCACTAGGGTTTCATCAGTCTGTAGCAGCCAGAGCAGATTACACATGCAAGGAGTGAGCAACTCCAAATTCACCAAAGAATCTTTTGACCCTACGACTACCCTCACCTGGTTTAGCCCGCCAGCTGAAGCGGTTACCGGGGTGTGGCTGCTGCACATGCTACATGCATGGCATTCCCCCAAATGTCAGAGGTGCTACTCCTCTCTGAATACACCCCATACACCCCTAAGGACACAATAATGTTGGGAAAGATTCGTGGCATAAGAAGAAGAGGATGACAAAGGCTACGATGGATGGACAGCATTACAGAATCAATGCATATGACCCTACAGGAGCTCATAGAGGTAATTAATGACATGCAAGAGTTGGACTCCACTAAACGATTGATTCTTTAACAATTAGGTTTATTTTCTTGTAAGCAGATTTTAAGAATATAAAAAATATTTATGTGACTTGTGAGAGACAGTCACAACATTTATTCCTTCTTTTGGTTTCTCTAACAATTTCATATTTTCTAAAATCACAGCAAAACTTCACTATAACAATTACCCTGAGCATAACTTTATATAAAAAGTAAGATAATTCTACATTCCACTCATCAAGTTGGCAGTGAAATATAAGATGTTGCCCTTTCCTTATGGTTCCCCTGCAGTCTGAGGTTGAAGTAGTTTTATCAATACATCACTTCTTGAGAAAAATCCTGATTCATTTTCCCTGATGGCAAAGGTAGGCTTTTCTTTGTTAATGCTTCTCTAAATTCTTTGAAAATATCCTCAAGTTGTCACCCTTAAGTTTATCCATTGTAATGTTCCAGTTTAGTGGTAACCCCATCACAGTGGACCAACAGGCACATCCAATTTCTTCTGTCATTTCTGTCATCCCCAGAGCTGTCGTACACCAAGCTGTCATCAAGTGGAATTGGAACATCACTTTGTCAGAACTGCTATCCATTATGACTATTCTCTTCATGTGTCTGAACTTTCCCTTTTCATCTGCTGTTTACTTTTTCTCTCTTCATGAGCTTTTTCTGTGGCCTGCTTTACAAGTGTCTCAGTTAGGATTTGTCTTCACACTGTTTCACTTATTTTGTACCATAGATAGCTGACACTGAGAAAGAGGTATACTGTAATTTAAGCAGGACACACATACCCAACTGTGACTGGGATGCATTTATGTGTTGAAGCACCTTCATAGCTTATGGTGTTTAATGGGGGTATCTCAGTAATAGAGGTTGCAGTAGCTCTGTTGTAGTATGTTTTATATGGACCAAAAATTCTCTTATCCAGAGGCTGTAACCAATGAGTGGTGTGCAGTGGAAGTATGAGCATAACGATACCATTTCTCTTCGCTATCTCCACTGCTCTCAAAGAAATGTGGACTTCATGATTGTAAAGTATAGCATTGGATGGTCTATTTTTATAGAGCTGTCATGCCCACACTAAGGCAGTCCACGCTGAATGAGCCGTGCCCAACCTACTCTTGTTCATTATCACCTGAGTATTAACTAGCCGTGCCTTGTGTCTTGTCACCTGAGTATTAACCAGTGACATCTAGTTCATTATCACCTGAGTATTAACCAGCCATACCTTGTTCATCATCTACTTAAGCCCTGCAGTTCAGTTGCCTCTTTGTGAGGTACTGCATTTCCTGAACCTTTACTGAGTGGATCCTTGTACTTGTGAGCATTGACAGTGTATGACCCCTGATAGTTTTTGACTCCTTCTTTCTGCCTTCTGTTTTGGTTTTGTTTGCTGTGCTGATTGCTCTACCCTAGACTCTGACCCATTACCTTTAACCACAACTATGTTTCTGATGCTGATTTGGCTTTTGGAAATCTTGCCTCTTTCTGGTTTTGACCCTGCCTGCCTTGAGCTCAATTAAAGATTGTGATTCATCAACTGGATCCTACTATGTTCTGAATCATTACAGGATACCTCACCTGGTCATGGATCCAGTGGAATCAGTTGCAGTGCCAGCTCCCCTGGTGAATGGACTGGATATCTGGAAGATATGGGCTCAAATCCATGAAGCAAACCAACAATGTCAGTGTGCTCTGGAGGACTGTCAGTTGAGTATGTGCCATATACCAACATTTGAAATGTCTTAACTTGCTGTGTTGGAGTCTGGCTTGTGCCGTTGAGAGGAGCTCATCTCTCCTGGGAGGAGCACAAAAGGAAGACTGACCAGTGTTTGTGCTTATACTGTGCACTAATTTGCAATTGGATCCTGCTGTGTTCTGAATCATTACAAGAGCAGAGATTTTACCTAAATCAAGTGTGTAATGGATGAGGTAAGTTGAACCATTGGTTCATTTTCTTCTGTTTTGGAAAAAAAAACAAGTGTCTAGTACAACAATTTAAGTCTAATGTTTTGATAACCAACTGACATGTCTTGAAGCACTCCTCCTGAGATCCAGGTATGCATTTTTGTCCGTTCTGGAGGATATATATTCTTAACTGATTCTCTCAGGCCTTATAAGATAAGTGAATAATTTCAGTTGTTCCTTATAGAGGGCAATTTAAGCTTTCATTTGATACCACATGTTTGGAGGTGGGCTCTGCACAATTTCCTTTTCCTCTTCATCCAAAATGGCTAAATTTGAACAAGTGTGTTTTACAGAAAGAAGAAAGGTAAGTTTAAAATTTTCTCATTTAAATGATTCTTAGTGTGCCTTTGCAGTATGATTTTGCATGTGAACATCTTGAACAATTTAGATTGGGTTTTCACGGTGATGTGAACATATTTTATAATGTATAAAAGCTTGTTTAACAAGTCCTCTTTAGAGGACCACAGATTTCAATAATCATTTTTGTTTTTAAAAAAATGTAGTAGAAGGAGTAACAGAAGCAACCTAAATTTTGCAAAAAATTGTTTAGGGACAGGCAAACAGCGTTAGTGATTGAGGAAGAGAACCTATAGCAGGGGTGTCCAATCTTATCTGCAAAGGGCTGGTGTGCATCCAGGTTTTCATTCCAACCAAACAGAAGCCACTTCTGAGTCCATTGATTGCCAAGCTCAACTGATTAAACAGGTGGAATCAAGTGTGGCTCCTGTACCCATACCGGCCCTTTGCGGAAGCCCCTGATCTAAAGAGTTGAAAAGATATAATTCTTTTCTTGCCACAGAGACCTGAAACAAGTGTCTGTCCATTCTGGGCCAGGATAGTAACGTTTTCTGATTTTTACATCACCTGTTTGGCAAATCAGTCAGAAATTCAAGTTTCAGGAAAGTTTCTCAACACAACTCCAGAGAGCTCAAAATCTTTTTAAGAATTTCAGTGCATATAGCATGTCTTGTTTACCCAGAGATAAATATGTATTGGGCAACAAGCACAATAGTGATAATCATTGCTGAAGCCATGAAAAGAGCTAGATACTTCAGGATCAGAAATTCAATCAACATTGTTGATTTTTCTAGTGTCAGAAGAAGACAAAAAGAATTACTTCCTGTGGAAAGTCAAGTCTTTTCTGAATGTTGTGTGTAAAGGATGTTTAGATCAGCCCAGATGAAAGAACTTATCAATGGATGAACAAATTATCCCTTTCACAGGCCATTGTCCAGAGCGTCAGTTTGTGCCTGGAACACTAAAACCAAATGGCCTGAAGGTGTTCATCCTTGCCAGCCCAAATGAAATGGTGATGGACTTAGAAGTCTACAAAGGTAAAAACACTTCCACTAAAAGTGGGCATGGCATAGGAGCACAAGCTATTCTGTGGTTGGCTGAGACAGTTCCTAGGAGAACGCACCTGTTCTTTGACAGGTATGTTACATCATAACCACTCCTGGATGTACTGTTTGAGAAAGGCCTTGGTGCAGCTGGAACACTGATTAAAAAGCTGAGTACCAAAGCAGTGTCAGTGATAAGGAGCTCCAAAATAGGGGAAGAGGCTCATCAGAGGGTATGAAGGCCTAAAGACCTTGCTGTTACCAAAAGGTTTGACAGTTAGCCTGTTCTTATGGCCTCCACAACATATGGCATTGAGCTTCAAAACACATGCCCTGGTATAGAGGTCAGCAGTGGTTGCAATGATTGTCGTTCATACAAAACAAACATGAGGAGTGTAGACCTATGTGACAGAATGCTAAGCTACTACAGCATGGCAAACAGAACAAGAAAGTGGACTGTGTGGACAATTCTACACTTATACACAATCTTGTACACAGTACAAGGATGACAGCCAACTGTTGGGAAGACCTGGGAAAGCTACGCTTCAAATCCCAGACTTCAAAATGCTGCTGGGAGAGCAAATGATTTCTCAAGCACAAACATCGGTCTCAAATCCAAGTGAGATGGATTCAGAAGATCCAGAGTATGTTCCTCCACTGAAGAAGTGGTCTCAATAGCAAGATGTCAGTGTGAGGAAGTATGGAGGAATCCACCTACCTGAGAGAGATGATGGATAAAAAGAATTCATCAAGATGCAGAAGAGCTCGGTGCAACTGCAAAATATGTGGCGTGCAGAAATTGGAAATGGAAATGTTTGTCTGTGAAGAAAGGAAACTGCTTTATGAAATATCATTCATAAGGAATGCTTTTCCACAGAAAAGTGGTCTCATACACATATCGTATGTAATGAGTTCAATGTCATTAACAGTTACATTTAAAATGCTTTAACTCTTTGACATTTACAACCCTAGTGTGGCTAATTGCATTTGATGGTGTTTTGAATGTGTTTTTCTTTCAGGTACTGATTGTCAAGATTCCTCATTTTCTGTTAATTCTGTTGAATTGTCCTGTACAAGGGACATACAAATAAACATAAAAAATTTGTGTGTTTTAAAAAAAAAATTGCAACATGTTTTTGTCACCAAAACATGCAAATTATAAGAAAAAAACATGGAAATTGAAAACTTCTTTTCTTCTGAACCTCAGGAGGGTATGACATACCTTGTTAAACTTTGTAAGGGTAGGAACTTAGGACCCAGCAAAATAAGTATGAGGTAAAATATGCATTAAAGAAATTAGAATGTAAATTTGCAGTTTGGTTTAACAAGGATGTACTGCTCATTTACTGTTTTTTTTTTTTTAAATATATATTCAGGAGTAGCCTGCCCCAGTAAATCAGCATTCAGATACTGTTGTCATGTCAGCACCAGCACTCCGACGCTCTGGGTCCCTGCAGTGCTGACCAAGTTTTTGTGTGTGCCCATCATGTCTTGTTTCCTGGTTCCCTATTATAAGTTGAGCTGTCCTTGCCCTGATTGCCCTCATGTGTTCCACCCGTTTCTTTGTTTTTTAGCTCTGTTTTTCCTCTTGTGTTTAAATTACCAGCATTGGTCACAGCCCCTGGTTCTTTAGGGCTGTTTGTTGGTGCCCTTGTAACCCTGTTCTTGCCTTTGTGTTCGCGTTTTTGTTGCCAATTATATTGAGGGCAAAGATTGGTGGTTGGGTTCACTCCTTTGGTTATTAAACATCATTTTGCACTTGCACTTGCAATTGCCTCTCGTTTCTTGGCTCTGCGTCCCGCATCCGGTGACAGCCATGACAAGTGTATTTTTCCCTTGTTTGTTGTCTTTTACCTGGACTTATGCTTTTAAAATGTTGTATATTTTTTAAAAGGGTTTTTATGTAGCTTTTATTTTAAGGTATTTTTAAAGAGCCAATGCGGTCCTTTGTGAGGTGACTGGGTGTGTGGAAGGCTGTGCTAAAGTGATCCTTACCAGGTTTATAGACCAGAGGATAGCAGAGTGAAACATGCAGTGGTTTGTCTTATTTGAAAAGAACTTGTATGCAAAGTGGCTTGTATGCAAAGTGGATTTTGATCGGTATTTCTTTTGTTTGGTATGGTTATGACTCTTCTGGTAACTAGCTAGCAGGCCTAATGCACAACCTAGATTTGGAATCAGAGGTTACAGTTGACCATCGTTAAGTATGTTGTAACAGTTATCGATTGTGACTAAAATTGTGTTGGCGCTGCTGTCATGATTTGCCTTCTGCGTTTTTCATTTGAAAGCTTACCTGTACTGCTGCTGTCTTTTTTTTTTTTTTTTAATTTTAGGGTTCCCTCACAACTTACTGTAATTGAGGTTGGCATAGTCGGTATATTTTGTCAAGGCAGTAAATGTAGATATTGTGGCCACCATACCTGGATAAATTTACTTCAGGTAAATGCTTTTCTGCATCAGAGATTGAAGGGAATGATTGGCTCTTCATGAAAATATGCTTACATGACAAAAATGCTCATAGATGATGGGGGGGGGGGGGGATTAACCCATTACTAATTTTACCTTATTCTCCCCTACTGTGTTGTGTCAGGAACTTTTACTTTGACATCTAGAGATCCTGGATGTGGATCAAAAGCATTTCTTGCCAGCAGGGACACAACCAAGGGCAAAACAAAAAACACCTCTGCTATTGAAAATCACCGACCATGACATCTAACCCCACTCTTTGATGAATCAGCAGTAGAGAGAAACAGATCAGATTAGATCCAATGGCCAGAGGTATTCAAGCTGGGAGTAGAACACAAAGCCTGGAAGTCCCCTTCAATTTCTATAGCTAACAGTCACATTTTCATACCACAATTACATCGTAGCAGTGCAGTGACTCACTGTTAGTTTCTGAAGGAAACAAATGAAAAATTGAATTAACTAATGAACTAAAGTTACAAAATTTTATTTATATTTAAGGTTCTTTATTGTCTGTCTATCCATCCATCTTCTAACTGCTTATCCTGGCTAGATTTACTAGGGATCATAGAGCATGAAGCTGAAGTACACACAGTATGGGATTGCATTGCAAGGATGATGATGATTATTATTATTATATACAGTATGACATTCACAAAGATATCTTTTGACAGAATCTACTATACCTCTGTCACAATTTTTTGTATAAGGCTTCAACAAATATCTGATGGGTTTTTTTTGCACCATGCCAGGACACCAGGTTTTGCAACGGGTTGCTCTATGACATGTTTTATTTGGTAACATATACATATATGTTCTTTGAATGTATCTTTAACCATGCTTGTCACTTTCTGGTGAATATGAGGCGGGCAATGTTGCTTTTGCCTTTTTTTATGCCAAGCAAGAAACAAGCTTTATAAGACTGGTTTTGTCAGACTTGAAGTATTTGGTGTTCCATTATTAGAAACCTAGACTGCCAGCATTGACAGGAGGGCGGTAAGGAAACCTAACATATTTAAATGTATCAGCAGCCTTATCTAATCTCGCAATGTACCACCTTATTAATATTAAGATAAAAACAGCAATAAATATTCTTATATGAAAATGCACAAATGTCAGCTAAATTTATAAGTTTAGCTAATTAAAATTAGACCTTTACCTGGGGCTCACCTCAACTGAGAAGTACTGGATATTTTAATTAAGAGTTATAAACCTACTTACAGAGGTATAGAGTATTGAAAAGTTGTAGCCACAGGTTGGCTTTATCAGATGCCTGATCAGGGGAATAGATAAGCAACTCATCTATACAATCAAGGAGAAAGTTGTTAATCACATCTGTGAAGACCTTGTTCATAAAAGAACATGAAGCGTAATGTAGACCATATGGCATAACAAGGTTTTCATAAATCTCCTTAGTGGTGATTCCATTTGCCTCCCTTCTGAGCATGGATTAAATTATTTGCGCTGTAGAGGTCGTGTTTAGTCAATTCAGTGGCTTCACACATCTGTCTCAAGGCCACTGGGATCAACAAAAGGGGGTCCTGAACTTCACAGTAATGTTGTTAAGCGACTGGTAATCAATGCAGGGGCAGAGGTCCCTGTCCTTCTTACCTACAAAAAAGAATATAGAGGCCATGGAAGACATTAAAGGTCGGCTGATCCCTAAAGTCAGAACCTCCTCATTGTACTGGTTATATTAGCCTTGTTTTCAGGGATTAGCAAGAGGTAGACTTGCAGCTTTAGGAGAGAGGTCACAGGTAACAGCCTAATGGTGCAATTCAATGGTGGATAAGGGGGCAGGGTAGAGGCTTTGGCGAAGATAAATATTTCCAAAAGCTGGCTGTAGACTTCAGAGATAAGAGCTATCAAGGCAGTTTGGGAGCTCCCTACCAGGGTTGCTCTACAGGGGATAGTAAGACACAGGTTACTGCACCCAGCTCCGCACACCAACAATTCTCCTCAACTCCACAAGATGGAAAGATCGTGTTGACATAGACCCAGATGGCCAAAGGTGAAGGAGTCTCAAGATGAAGAAATGACCAAAAGTTGAGCCGTCTTCTAGTAAAGTGCAGCAGCCATCATCTACAGGACACTTGTTTGTAATCAGACGTTCCTGGTAGCTAGGGGGCAAACATCTAAAGCACTCATGGCCAAAAGTGGCCTGATCTCTGGACAAGATAGTCATAATGTTTCAGCTAGATTAATGTCTATTAAATTACCAGCAGCACCTGAATCAATCATTGCTGGAATACACTGACTGAATCATAAGCCAATGTGTATTAAACAAAAACCTGAAAGTAAATGTTTTTTTTTCCTCATTTTGCGGAAATTTCATTTAAATACCCAGGATGACTTTTAGGCACACAAAGAGCATATACCTTGCAAATTTTGGAAAATAAGTCATTTTTTGGTAAAATTGGTTTTTAATTTACCAATATTTATACAACGGCAAACGGGTGTGACATATGAAAAGGTGTTGACTGAGCAGCACGATCACTAAACAGATCTTTATTATGGGGACAATAAAATGGCCCTCTGAAATGTGCAGTGGTGAACAAAATAATGCCACAGTTGCCTGAAGTTTTGTGGTACAGTGCCATTGGCATGCTCAGTGCAGGGTTGTCCTATTTGTGAGCATATAGCTACTGCTATGAATGTCATGAATGTTTATTTTTCTGCCATAAGCCACCCATAATGCTGTTTTAAAACTTTTAGCAGTATGTCCAATCTGCCTCATAACCGCAGACCATGTGTTACCACACCAGCTCAGGATCATCATATCAGGCTAATTCACCTGCAGCATTGTCTGAAACCAGCCTCACAGACAGCTGATGAAACAGTAGGTCAATCAAGGAATATCTGCACAAATGTCAGAAACTGTCTTAAGGAAGGTTGTTTCCATGCTTGACGTAATTATCTTAATGCAGTTTAGTGTCGTAACAAATGTTAGTGAGCTACAGTTCACCTCTGATGATCACCGCCACACTGGAGAACAATCCTTTTCATAGATGAAGCCTAATTTCCACTGTACCGGGCAGATGCCAGGCAGCATGTAAGGTGTTGTGTGGGTGAGTATTTTGCTGAAGTCAATGTTGTGAGCAGTAGCCCATGGTAGTAGTGTGATTGTGGTTTGGACAAGCATATCTGATGGATAATGAACCCCCTTTAATGGTAATATGAATACACAGAACCCTGAATAAGATTAAGAGCTTTTGAAAATGGATGGATGGATGGATGGATGGACAAAGATACAGTATTGAGATCCTGAGGCTCATTGTCATACTAGTCATCCAGTGCCATCACCTTACCTTTCTCCATAACATTGCAGGTGTCACGGTGCAGAAGATCCGAAGGCGGAGAATAAAACACATGGGAAAAACAAGGAGAGCCAGGACAGGGAGTTAATTATCCTGGACAGGAGATAGCCAACAAAGGTATTGGAAGTCTCTCCCCTGGTGAGAACCCATACATACATTCAAACAGAGACCTACCTACTGGTGGCAGTCTCGTGGGTGCTATGGGCCAAATTGGCCCATATTAGATTCTGGCTCCAGGTACGTGTTTAAGACAAGGTAGAGTTGTGGAGGAACTGAAGGAGGATCTGAAGGACTCTTTGGTTAGCCCTTTCTGCCTGGCACGCCCTCTGCATATATAGTCTCAAAGACTTTAGAGAAGGGAATCCCTGAACAGTGCACCAGGGAGCACCCTAGTGGTGGGAGCAGGGAACCATGACAGCAGGACCCTATGTCACAAGGATCTGTATGTTTCCTGGCAACTCAAAATGTCCCAGTTCTTCTCTGGTCTAAATGACTAGCCTCATCCATTCAGAATTTTTGGGATGCTCTGGATCAGTCACGACAGTGTGTATCAGCTACCACCAATATTAAACAACTTCGTACAGCTATAGCAGAAGAGTGGGACAGCATTCCACAATGAACAACTTGATCAATGCAATGTGATGGAGATGTGTTATGCTACTACAGGAAAATGGTGGCTTTACGAGACACGAATGTGCAAGTTCAGTAACACAAACCTACTTTTTTGTGTGTGTGTTTGTGTGGGTGGGTCTGTGACCCTGGCAGCCTAATGAATCCATTTTAGTTCTCAGATTTGTATTTTCTAATTGTTCTTGAATAATCTCTTGGAAAAGGTTGAGGGTTGCATTTATATTTCTGTTTAGTATAACTGGAACAGCAACTTCCTTAGGGAAATGTTGAAAAGGATGGCTGTTCTCACCAATGTTACTTGGTCTCCCTCTTTCACTGCTTGAACTGGGCAGG
Source organism: Gymnarchus niloticus (assembly GCA_009936485.2). NCBI lineage: Eukaryota > Metazoa > Chordata > Actinopteri > Osteoglossiformes > Gymnarchidae > Gymnarchus > Gymnarchus niloticus. Next base: position 438,645 of record JAACJT020000110.1, on the reverse strand, counting down.
CCAGGCTAGACTTAGGTGCCTGGCTTCAACACAATACTCGCAGAGATATCATTGCAATCTCCTCTGGCAATCCTCTCTGAAAAGGGGGGACCAACCCAACAGCATATATTCAGGATCTGGGATAGCAGAGAAGGGTGGAACAGGACAAAGTGGTGTTGGCAGTAAAGGCATAACTTAATATAACATAACTTAATATAACATACTTAATTTCGTTGTACCCGTTACAATGACAATAAAGATATTCTGATTCTGATTCTGCATAGTCCTGTGGCACGATCACCAACTGTCATGTAAGTCATTGTCAGTTACAGTTAACATGAAAGATGAGTGTCTCCAGGTAAATCTCCTCACCTTGACATGCCAGCTCAGACTGGAGGTGAGAATTTAGTCCCCTGTGAAACATCCTCAGAAGCATAGCTGAAGGTGTGAAACTCTAAGGCATAGTCATAGCCCACTCTAAAGTCCTCCCACTTAGCCATGAAATTACAAACTGTATATTTTGTCAGTTTTGGCACAAAAATCTTCAATTGGTGACTGATATACATACATGGAACATTGCATCATGAAACCTTTGCATTTATTTAAATGTCCACCTCATAGGAATGGAGATTAAAATGACAGGATCTGAGGTACAAGAACCCTCACTTATGAAATGAAAATACAACAGAAAAGTGGGCATATGGTCATTTCCACACAAAGGCTGACATTTACCAATGTGGATGCGAGCGGAGGCTACGATCAAATCTCACATCAAGTCTCACCTCGTGTACGCCAGTTTTAGATTCATTGTGGTCTGGCATGCAGCATAGCAAATCTGTCAGAGTTGGAGATTTATCATATACTAGGACTTAAAAGTATGTAAAGCCTATATTGTGTAAATATAGCTTATATATTTTGTAAAGCATGCATTGACTACAGTATGTGTCATATATAACATAAATAGATATTTTCAAATTGATTGCAACTACAGGGGTTAACAGTTTTGGCTGTACGATTAATTTCTCATTCCTTTTTAGATTTTGGCTACTGGTGACAATTACAATAAATTAAAATTATGCAATAAAAAGCAATGGGTAGTTTAACCGATTTGCAATGTGATCGCTTAGATGCTAATTCAGTCACCTATTTAAACAAATACCTTGACACTTATCAGATCTTGGCAGTAGAAGACCTCTGTGCAACCATAAGATGCGAGAAGGTATTTCAGGACCACACAGATTTTTTAATGGAGAGTGATGAGTGGTTATTAAGTTTAGTTTTCGTTAAGGCTGCCAAATAGAACCAATTGGTTCAATTTCACTTGCGACGTTAACGTGTCTATTTCCAAGTCGGAATATATCATATTGTTAAGTCTGGAATTTTTATGCAAAACAAAGATGTTGAATTTTTCTGTAATAATACTTTGATTATGGCTAAATATCCATCCATCCATTACCTATACTGCTTATCCGTCAGGGTCGTGGGGAAGCTGGAGCCGATCCCAGCTGACTTCGGGCAAGAGGTGGGGTAAATATGGGCAGGCTGGGTAAATATTATATGCACAAATGTAGGTTTTTTAAAGCTGCTCCAATTTTTTTGGCATTTAAGAATGTTTTAATGTTTAAGAATGTTTTTTTAAATCCTTAAAAAAACTGAAAAAGAAGAATGCCTTAAGATTCTCTAAGTTACATAAGTTATATATTTATTAAACCCCCTTTAAATGTAATTCTAGATTAATTTAATCTTTATTTCATATGCTGTGTGGAATTTTTGTTAAGCACATTGTAAAGAGATAATGCCTGTTTTGTTATTTGAAAATGTTTAATCATCATCATCATTCTCTTTCAGCTGCTTCTGTCAGGGGTTGCCACATTGGACCAACAGTCTCCATCTCCTCCTCTCCTCCTCATCCCGCTCTGTCACACCAACAACCTGCATGTCCTCTCTCACCACACCTCTCCTACTGCAAACCTCACCACTGTCACACTGCCCTCATACATATCCTGTACCACTCTTACATACTTCTCTGCCACTCCAGACTTCCTC